>CM040242.1:5443454-5537205 GCA_022545495.1 Chrysanthemum lavandulifolium | reverse complement strand
ATTTACAAGAGAAGAAACTAATAACACAATTAGAGATCATGACAACACTGCAACACTAGCATGAGCCTTGCTAGCGTCATTGTACTACTAAGTAAGGAAATTAATCTCTGATAACGATCACTAGTAAGAGTATGAGAAGTACTCTTACTAGAATCAGTTACATTATTAGCACTATTTTGAGACATATTTCATTTTTTAACAAAACCAGGAGGATATCCAACCAACTCAAAACATCTATCAGTAGTGTGACCAGTCATATTACAATGCTTATAGACAAGGTTAGATACTGATGCGCGCAAAACCGTCAAGTTCTCTCACGCAAGCGTAAAAAAACTTAAAACAGACTTAAGCACGAAATCAATGAAGATCGAGGAGTATAGTGTTTCCCAGGTCGTTATGTCCCAAATGAGTTGTGCAATGGATTATCAAACGTTTAGTGATCGAGGAATTTGAGCGGAAAAAGGATCGGATATGATATTATAACTACGGAAAAGCCAACAAATTAAAAGCGGCTTAAATGCAAATTAAAGAAAGTTAAAAGATAAAATCTATTAAATAAACGCTATCACTATAATTAAAATGATGTTTTGTGATTTTATAAAACAAAATATCTTAAATAAACTATTTTAACTAAAACGTAAACTTAAAATATCTAAAAGCGTAACTTAAAATGAAAACGTCGTTATGTACGAAAATTCTGTGGAGCGCAAGATAAAACGTAAAATTTGTGAAATAAAAGTCCTATGAATGTAAAACAATTTTCCTACGTCCTAATTGACTAAAAATAATTTTAGGAAAAAGCGGAATATTTTTTGAGTTTTATTTAATTTATTATGAATTAAAAACGGTTTTAATCTAAACTAAATATTAAAAATACTAAATTGTGACGAAAAATTATGAAAATTTGCAGTAAAATAGTTTAAACTATGACTAATCTAAGAAAAATAAGTAGGAAATATAAGCTAATCTAAATAAGCCGAGGATAAACTAAATGCTAAATAAGCTAAAAAAGGCAAAACTGAAAAAAAAACTACCTTAAGTATTAATTAGACACAAAGAAAACAAGTAAAACGAGGAGCAGAGATGGTTAGGAGGTCTCTGTTGTGCGTGTGGGGAATTCAGCAGGTCCAGAGTTCGAATCCCACTGCCCACCTTTTGATGCTTTTAATTTTTAAACTTGACACTACAATCCTTTAATACATCAGCTAAGTTAAAAGATTACACAAAATGCTCCATAGAACAGTTGGTTGTGGTGTGTGTGGATGCTGTGCGTGGCTGATGTGTGCAGGAGGTCGTGGGTTCAATTCCCACCTCCTCCCTTTTCACTTATTATTTTTTTTTCTACTTTGCAAACTAAATAAGGGACAAAAGAAAGCTTTTTAACACAATCTTAAACTTAGAAAAGCTTAAAACAAGCTGTACGAACAGCAGATTCAAATTAAGGGTGTTTGGTTGAGTGGCAACTAAGGAAATTTAAGCTACTAAAGAGATAAAAGCTTATGCAAGTAACCAATTATAAGCTAACAAACTAATGTAGACTAAGCTAAGCATACCTAAAAGAACTAATGGGAACTTAAATAAGCAATAGATAAGTACATGATAAGCCAAAAAATGAGTTGGAAGGGCTGCTGTTTGCAGCCTTGCTATTGATGCTGAAACAGCCCAACAGTGGGCTTTTGGGGGTAAAAATAAGCTGCTATAAGAACTTATGAACCTGAAACAAGCTAAGACATTTTAAGCTAATACTACTAACTACTTGTAACAA
Source organism: Chrysanthemum lavandulifolium (assembly GCA_022545495.1). NCBI lineage: Eukaryota > Viridiplantae > Streptophyta > Magnoliopsida > Asterales > Asteraceae > Chrysanthemum > Chrysanthemum lavandulifolium. The sequence continues at coordinate 5,535,440 of CM040242.1, read as the reverse complement.
CAAAAATTAAACCATAAATCTGACCCTAACTAATCTAAAACTAATCTTGAAAGAGGACAATGGGCAGGTATGGATACTAAGAGAAAGCAAGGAAACAAGAGGCGGTTTCAAAGGCTCTTAAGAGCTACCAATTAAGCACCAATTTACCACCGAAAGCAACTAAGATTCACACTAGCCTAAGGAGTACTTGGAACATCAGAGATCGAACACGGAATGGTGATGAATAAGCTATTACACGGCTTATAAATAAACCATGTGGACGGTTTGATGATCAGTGTGGGAGCACTCATCCAGCAGTAATTGTAGGCCTTTAAAGAGTCGCCAAGAAAATTCTCAAAATTATAGAAAATGGTTTTGAAAACACAAGCTAGCAAATACTTTAAATTCGAAATTTCAAACAAATTGGGTTAAAACGGAGTAAACTAAAGATCAAAGATAAAACGACTATGATGAAGGATGAAACATTTTTGACTTTTCGGATTTTTGAAATGATAGACTAAAATGAAATTGGAATTATTCTAGATGACTTGAGCAGAAGTTATGAGCTAATTTAAAACCTATAGTGATTATGCAAACTACTTATGCAACTAATGGAATGGTTATTCAACTGGATTGGAAGTTTAGAAACAATAAGTAAAAGACAAATGAGAACTTTTTTTTTCTATTTGATGTGCAACAAAGTTCTTATATGCTAGAACTAAACTGAGCTAGCCCAAATGAAACTGCAGAGTCGAAATTAACCATTGACTTGTGATTGTATACTTAGTTTAAATGCTAAAACCAACCACTCCCTTAAAAGCTCTAAAACGCATATTTAACTTGAAAGGTAATCAAAACCGACTAACTATGAACTGATATGCTCAAATAAGCAGTAGGCTTGACTAACAACAAACTAAGCTCATAAATTCACCCAAAACAGTTTTGACTTTCAACTTTGACTCAATAAGTCAAACGGGTGAAAATTTAACTTTCGACCATTTAACACATTGAACCAACAGTGCCTTACGGCAGATTTGAAGTCAAATATAGAACAAACTAAGCTCCAAAACTTTGTAAACTTGTTTTGCAATCTTGAGTAAAAGCTCACAAGAGTTTCAAACACACGAATATTTCTTAAACAACGAGAGTTTGTGGGATTAAAAGATAACAAATTCAGGAAATAAATGCAACGCTTAAATTTAAATTAAACTGAGATTAAGGTTACAACGGAATTAAATTACAGCAAAAATAAAAGAGAGCTAAACTCCCAGATTCTACACTAAAAAGAAAAACTAAAAAAAGTTAAGGACTAACTCCCTTCAATGCTACGAGCCACGTTTTTTATATCCTCCTTCTTCACATCTCTGTCTTCTCTCTCTTGTGTGAGATAAACAAAACACGCGTGCGTGCCTCTTTCCTCTGTCTTTTCTGTTCCCGTGTCTCTCTCTTCTGTTGTTTCTTTTCGTGTGAGATAAACAGGCGTGGGAGTGTTGTCAGGGATAGCGTGGGAGGGTGATGGGATTGTCAGGCATGGTGGGTTTATTTTTATTGTGTGTTTTGGGCGGGAAAAGGAAGAAGAAAAGGGGCAGCGATGGTTTTGGTTAACTATGAATGGGTATTTAGGGTTTGACCAGGGAAAAAGATTTGGACGGGGTTAAATGGGTGTTGGGCTTGGGGTATAATTGGGCTTAGGTAGCTTACATTTGGATTTAAGGATTAAATGTAGGATTCAATGAGTAGTTTAGGTACCAAACTTGCCAAATCTGATTTGTCAGGGACTAAACATGTAGATTCTGATTTTACAATCCAAGGGCCAGTCTTGACAATCTCCAATAATATAAGGATTGGATGTGCCAAATTGTGAAACTTGAAGGACCAAAGCGTAGTTTTCCAAAAGTTATTTTAAGGGCCATAAATGACAAACTTTATAAACCAAGGGCCATAAATAATATTTTCTATTTTAGAAATTCAGGGGACTTGTTTTGCCATTTTGAAAGTTGGAGGACCTAAACGCCAATTATGCAAACTTAGCTCAATTTTCATCGATTTTAAACATTTTGCATCGAAACATATAAAATACAATTTTGAGATATTTTCAGATATTTTGATGCATTTCGAGTGTTTTAAATGTTTTCGAGTTCAGATTGACCAAAAATGATGAGTATTTACACACTCATCAATCCCACACTAAACTATTGCTAGTCCCTAGCAATCTTTTGAAAAACATAATGGATTTGAATCTCTTTACCAAAAGCCATTACTCGGAGTAGCCAAATGTTTCGGTTCAAGTAAGAACCATGGTACACCTGATAACCATGTGATTTTGAGCAAACCACCGACTTTCAACAGATTTGATTTGTCTTTACAAGCCGTACCCTTCGGACTAGCCAACTCTTAGATAAATTATCAATATTATCTTTGGTGAGTGATTACCTATTATGGTTTTTCCATCGCCTTTACCACAAGCCATAAACTTGCGGGCTAGCCAACTCTTCACTTTTTAGGATATGGTGAGTGAATACCATACAATTTTAGGCAAATTGCAAGCCGTCAACGGATTTGAGATATCTTTACCAAGAGCCGTTTGCTCTGGATTAGCCAATCCTTTTGTCTTACTGACATGGCGGATCGATAACCAAATGAGAAAGTGTAAAACACTTACTCGAAAAAAAAAATTTTGGCCAAAAGCAGGGAATTGGTAGTATAATCGTATAACAAAATTCATGAGAAATCCCCACACTTAGAAATGAATATTGCCCTCAATATTCAAAGTACCGCGGTTATGCGAAACAAAGAACGTAAAAGGAAATACTACGGCCATTATTTAGAAAGATTTTTTTTTTTTTTTTTTTTTTTTTTGAACTTATATATATATAACATGGGGCAACTCCCACACTATAGTGGTACACATGGGTGAAAACCCATGTTAAGCTCTTGTTTTGATTACCGAGTCGCTAGCTTGACTCGACCCCAATTAATTGGTTCATGGGAAGCAAAGTGGAAGAAACAGTCTCCATCGGACTTTCATTCAAGATGTTTGGACAAACATTTGAAGCACGTGAAAGTTCCACACCGATGAGATATACATAGAACCGGCTCAAAATGATAAATGAAAATGCCGGGGTCAAAGATAGTGTCTTCATTCGAAGGAGTGAAGAAGAAGAAATCACAAGATATGTGAGGAATGGAATGAAGATTTTGATAACAATAAGGATCCATTCTTCATCATCTTTAATTTGAATTTGATCATTTAAGCTCATAGGGTGATTTTTAACAAAACCTCGGGAGGAAGAGGCGGGGTAGTGTCCTCAATGAGAAAACTCTTATGATAGAGCATGTCTCCCCGGTCAAGATCAAGATCAAAATAGAAATGATCATACTCGGAGGAGATATGATATGAGAGAGTTCATAGGAGAACTCCTCAGGATCTAGATCAAAGAGAAACGAATCATACTCAGGAAGAGAAAGATGAAAAGTGGGATTGCCACTACTCTCCTTTTTAGTATAATCGTCATCAAAGCGGAATACTTCAAATTCCGGAAAAGAATCATTGGAAAAAGCCTTAAGTTCAGGAATTGGTTCGGGCTTTTCCAAGTCACTATCCACAACGGGGATAGGAGATGAAGCTGACTTAGCACAGAATGATTCGATCTTAGAAACGAGGAGATTTATATTGAATAATTTTTCACGAAGCATCTCGTCCTCAATTTCCAGATCATCAGAATCTCTCGCATCCTCTAAGCTAACTAGCTCAGAAGGTAAGTCCTCGACATAATCAATGTCTCCATAAGATAAAGAATCGTCAAACAAGGTAATCGTTGTCGAATCGGAGAACATATCAACATGATCATTTGGAATGTCAAGAGGAGGTAAGAATCATCATCAAGAGGCTTATCACACATATTACCGGAGATAACCTCGGACTCACTTGGGATTGGGACAAGGCTCTCAACACTAGACGATTCCATTTACGGAATAGTGCTAAGAGGCTCGTCCCCATTATGAGAGAGTCAACGGTTCAACAATGTTTGTTGAAATATGATCATCGAACTCTTCTAAAAGCAGCGTCACTTCTCTCAACCGGTGTGAGTGAAGGGAAGAGTCGGAAATGAAAGGCTCGAAGCGAGGATTGGTTGTGGCCGACAAACCGCATAATATTCTTTCATTTGAATGGAATCCTCATCATCGAAACGAAAGTCTTGTGATATTGGGTTGATGTAGCATTATAAACCTCGTCATCGGTGGCTTGACAATCGTAAAAGGATGGGGACCACCACAAATATCACATCTTTCGATACGGTAACAACAGCTCGATTTTTGCTTCATGCATCGAATATCATTGGTAAGCTCACCATCTCAATCGGTTTGTTTCTCGTAGTCGAACTTTCGATTTGTTCTCGATGATCGTCAATATATCCCTTGGGTACGATACAAGATATTGCCACCGTGGCTGCATTAAGTGAATCTTGATCGGTTTGCATTAAAGCATTGTAGAATATATCGACCGAGTAATTCCGAGAAACCATGATGTGGGCATTTCCATAGGAGATCTTTGAATCTTTCCATGCCTCACCAAAACTTTCATCAAAGTCTTCTTGGAAGTTTGTAATCTCGTTCTTAAGATTTTCCGTCTTAGAATAAGGAAAGAAACGATTTACAAATTTTGAAACGAGATCTTCCCAGCGTTGATCGATCGAGGGGTTCTTTTTCGAGCCAATTCAATTTGCCCCCTTGAGAGAAAATGAGAATAACATCAACTTAATTGTGTCATGAGGAACATCCCTATATTTTATGGTTGAAATTAATCTATCAAACCATCGGATGTGAGCATAGGGATCGTCCTCTCAAAACCATAGAATGGATTTGACATAATTAGTTGAATTAAACGGTTTGTATCTCGAAATTTTCAAGAAAGAATCTCGGTACAACAAAGCATCTTCGTAACCCTCGGTGGGTACTGGAGCATTTCGAACATACATGCATGTCCGCCATTAGAATTAAACATATAGAGGGATAAGAGGAGAATCAAATGGTTGAGAGGATACGAAGAATAGAATTAAACGGCAAAAGAGGGTAAGAGAAATAGAATCAACGAATAAGAGGAATGAGAAGAATATTTTTGTGTTTTTTTTGGATAAGAAAATATAAACATATCTGAGATGGATGGTATGAACAAAGAGTGAATATCCAAATCACTAATCTTCTAGACGGAAGATAATCAGCCTGACTCCAAGCGTGGCGCCAAAAATTTGATGCGCAAAAACCGTCAAGTTCTCTCACGCAAGCGTAAAAAAACTTAAAACAGCTTAAGCACGAAATCAATGAAGATCTGAGGAGTATAGTGTTTCCCCGGGTCGTTATGTCCCAGCGAGTTGTGCAATGGATTATCAAACGTTTAGTGATCGAGGAATTTGAACGGAAAAAGGATCTGGATATGATATTATAACTACAGAAAAGCCAACAAATTAAAACGGCTTAAATGCAAATTAAAGAAAGTTAAAAAGATAAAATCTATTAAATAAACGCTATCACTATAATTAAAATGATGTTTTTGTGATTTTATAAAACAAAATATCTTAAATAAACTATTTTAACTAAAACGTAAACTTAAAATATCTAAAAACGTAACTTAAAATGAAAACGACGTTATGTATACGAAAATTACTGTTGGGCGCAAGATAAAACGTAAAATTTGTGAAATAAAGTCCTATGAATGTAAAACAATTTTCCTACGTCCTAATTGACTAAAAATAATTTTAGGAAAAAGCGGAATATTTTTTGAGTTTTATTTAATTTATTATGAATTAAAACGGTTTTAATCTAAACTAAATATTAAAAATACTAAATTGTGACGAAAAATTATGAAAATTTGCAGTAAAATAGTTTAAACTATGACTAATCTAAGAAAATAAGTAGGAAATATAAGCTAATCTAAATAAGCCGAGGATAAACTAAATGCTAAATAAGCTAAAAAGGCAAAACCGAAAAAAAACTACCTTAAGTATTAATTAGACACAAAGAAAACAAGTAAAACGAGGAGCAGAGATGGTTAGGAGGTCTCTGTTGTGCGTGTGGGAATTCAACAGGTCCAGAGTTCGAATCCACTGCCCACCTTTTGATGCTTTTAATTTTTAAACTTGACACTACAATCCTTTAATACATCAGCTAAGTTAAAGATTACACAAAATGCTCCATAGAACAGTTGGTTGTGGTGTGTGTGGATGCTGTGCGTGGCTGATGTGTGCAGGAGGTCGTGGGTTCAATTCCCACCTCCTCCCTTTTCACTTATTATTTTTTTTTCTACTTTGCAAACTAAATAAGGGACAAAAGAAAGCTTTTTAACACAATCTTAAACTTAGAAAAGCTTAAAAACAAGCTGTACGAACAGCAGATTCAAATTAAGGGGTGTTTGGTTGAGTGGCAACTAAGGAAATTTAAGCTACTAAAAGAGATAAAAGCTTATGCAAGTAACCAATTATAAGCTAACAAACTAATGTAGACTAAGCTAAGCATACCTAAAAGAACTAATGGGAACTTAAATAAGCAATAGATAAGTACATGATAAGCCAAAAAATAAGGTTCGGAAGGGCTGCTGTTTGCAGCCTTGCTATTGATGCTGAAACAGCCCAACAGTGGGCTTTTGGGGGGTAAAAATAAGCTGCTATAAGAACTTATGAACCTGAAACAAGCTAAGACATTTTAAGCTAATACTACTAACTACTTGTAACAACAAAAATTAAACCATAAATCTGACCCTAACTAATCTAAAACTAATCTTAAAAGAGGGACAATGGGGCAGGTATGGATACTAAGAGCAGAAGCCAAGGAAACAAGAGGGCAGTTTCAAAGGCTCTTAAGAGCTACCAATTAAGCACCAATTTACCACTGAAAGCAACTAAGATTCACACTAGCCTAAGGAGTACTTGGAACATCAGAGATCGAACCTGGAATGGTGATGAATAAGCTATTACACGGCTTATAAATAAACCATGTGGACAGTTTGATGACTGTGTGCAGGGGAGCACTCATCCAAGCAGGTAACTGTAGGCCTTTAAAGAGCTGCCAAGAAAAATTCTCAAAATTATAGAAAAATGGTTTTTGAAAACACAAGCTAGCAAATACTTTAAATTCGAAATTTCAAACAAATTGGGTTAAAGCGAGTAAACTAAAGATCAAAGATAAAACGACTATGATGAAGGATGAAACATTTTGACTTTTCGGATTTTGAAATGATAGACTAAAATGAAATTGGAATTATTCTAGATGACTTGAGCGAAGTTATGAGCTAATTTAAAACCTATAGTGATTATGCAAACTACTTATGCAACTAATGGAATGGTTATTCAACTGGATTGGAAGTTTAGAAACAATAAGTAAAAGACAAATGAGAACTTTTTTTTTCTATTTGATGTGCAACAAAGTTCTTATATGCTAGAACTAAACTGAGCTAGCCCAAATGAAACTGCAGAAGTCGAAATTAACCACTGACGCAGTTGTATACTTAGTTTAAATGCTAAAACCAACCACTCCCTTAAAAGCTCTAAAACGCATATTTAACTTGAAAGGTAATCAAAACCGACTAACTATGAACTGATATGCTCAAATAAGCAGTAGGCTTGACTAACAACAAACTAAGCTCATAAATTCACCCAAAACAGTTTTGACTTTCAACTTTGACTCAATAAGTCAAACGGGTGAAAATTTAACTTTCGACCATTTAACACATTGAACCAACAGTGCCTTACGGCAGATTTGAAGTCAAATATAGAACAAACTAAGCTCCAAAACTTTGTAAACTTGTTTTGCAATCTTGAGTAAAAGCTCACAAGAGTTTCAAACACACCTGAATATTTCTTAAACAACGAGAGTTTGTGGGATTAAAAGATAACAAATTAGGAAATAAATGCAACGCTTAAATTTAAATTAAAGCGAGATTAAGGTTACAACGGAATTAAATTACAAGCAAAAATAAAAGAGAGCTAAACTCCCAGTTCTACACTAAAAGAAAAACTAAAAAAGTTAAGGACTAACTCCCTCAATACTACGAGCCACGTTTTTATATCCTCCTTCTTCACATCTCTGTCTTCTCTCTTGTGTGAGATAAACAAACACGCGATGCCTCTTTCCTCTCTCTCTTTTACATTCCCGTGTCTCTCTCTTACATTGTTTCTTTTAGGTGTGAGATAAGCAGTGGGAGTGTTGTCGGGATAGCGTGGGAGGTGATGGGATTGTCGGGGCATGGTGGGTTTATTTTATTGTGTGTTTTAGGCGGAAAAGGAAGAAGAAAAGGGCGTGATGGTTTTGGTTAACTATGAATGGGTATTTAGGGTTTGACCAGGAAAAAGATTTGACGAGGGTTAAATGGGTGTTGGGCTTGGGGTATAATTGGGCTTAGGTAGCTTACATTTGGATTTAAGGATTAAATGTAGGATTCAATGAGTAGTTTAGGTACCAAACTTGCCGTCGATTTGTCGGGACTAAACATGTAGATTACGATTTTACAATCCAAGGGCCGTCTTGACAATCTCGATAATATAAGGATTGGATGTGCCAAATTGTGAAACTTGAAGGACCAAAGCGTAGTTTTCCAAAAGTTATTTTAAGGGCCATAAATGACAAACTTTATAAACCAAGGGCCATAAATAATATTTTCTATTTTTAGAAATTCAGGGACTTGTTTTGCCATTTTGAAAGTTGGAGGACTGAAGCGCCAATTATGCAAACTTAGCTCAATTTTCATCGATTTTAAACATTTTGCATACGAAACATATAAAATACAATTTTGAGATATTTTCGGTATTTTGATGCATTTCGAGTGTTTTAAATGTTTTGCGATTCAGATTGACCAAAATGATGAGTATTTACACACTCATCAGATACCCTGCCAAACCTTCTATTATTATTGTTTATATTAGAGGTCCAGTTATTGTTTTGAGAAGTGACATTATTAGGCTTAGCCGCAAAGGCTGCAACACCATTTTTAACAGTTTTATTAATCACATTACTATTCCTGTGTGATTCATCTCTAGACAGAGTAGCAAAAGCAGATTTAACATCAGGTAAAGGATCTGTAGTGAGAATAAGACTTCTCACTGAACTGACACCATCATCAAGACCCATAAGAAATTGCATCAGCCTCAAAAGATCTGAATGCTTTTTCAAAGTGGGAACAGTTTCACAAACACATGTGGGCATATCAACAAGGGAGTCAAACTGCCTCCACAATGCATTAAACTCATGATAGTATTCAGAAAGACTCATACCAGATTGAGTTAAAGTATGAATTTTATGGTGCATGTTATAAATCACAGAACCATCTTCCTTATTGTATGTCTCATTTAATTCATCCCAAACAGACTTAGCATTAAAAGAAAACACTTGACCTTTATAAAGGTCTTGTGAAATACAACCAAGAATACAAGATAACACAACAGAGTTACACCTATCCCATTGAGTCTGATATAGAGCATCAGTGGGATCTCCAACACACTTCCCATTAATAAACCCATGTTTATTCCTAGTATGTAAGGCCAACTGCACAGCAGCAGACCAGACCTTATAGTTCTTAGTACCTTCAAGTTTGAAGGTGATCAACTGAGCACCAATGTCTTGAGGGTGCAAGTATAAAGGGTCATATATATCCAATTTTAATTCACTACTACCCCCTTCAGGGCCCTTACCCCTAGGATCTTGACCATCAACCATGATGTCAAGACAAGAAACCACAATAAGTATAATGCAACCAGAAATAAAACAACAAGAAAGAAAACACACAAACACCTTGTATCTCCTCAAGCACAAGTAACCACCAATGACCACAATCAACTCCAATCAACAAATCCCTTAAACTACTCAACCTCCGAACAATCCTAACCAAATCCTAATAAAAAAAACTAAAGGGAAAGCGTGAGAGGTGTTACAACCACGCAAGCTTCCAACCAGATTAAGATGATCCAACAGAATGAAAAATGCAGCGGAAACAAAAACCTAAAAAACAGTGTAAAGAATCAAGAATAAGTGAAACTGATAAGAATCACAAACAATTAAACAAAGACAATTAATTCAACCTGAATTAGGGTTTGATACAGAAAACCCTAATTGAACCAAGAAACAATAAACCAGTACTTCGAGACTCAATTGATCAACAAGATCACAAGATCTATCATCAATTGAATCAATAACCACGAGAATCATAAAACCCCCAAAAATTAGAAAACCCTAATATTTGAAAAATCAAATTACTCTTCAGATCTGATCAATCTAAACCCCAAAAAACAGGAACAATCCCCAAAATAACCAGATCTAAACAATAGATCAAGAAACCCCAAAATCTGAAGGAAACCTTAATTTTTAAAAAACCTTTTAAAGCTTTGGTATAGAGCAACCTGGTTCTGATACCATGTAAAAACATATAAACCAAAGCCAATTTCAATCACAAAACTGATTTAGAATGAACCCAGTGATAAGGTTTTAAAAGGTACCTTTTTGAGGGGTCGTTTAAGCCCTTATTTGATCACTTTTGTATCTGTTATTGCTTAATATCGTTCCTTTTCACTTTTTAGGTCTGTTGAAGGTAAAATGCTAGAATGGCACTTATTTGGACGAAAAGGCGCGAATATACGAATAAAATGGCCAAAGTCAAAATCAATACAATCAAAGCTGCTGAAAAATAAGGTGACGCCGTCGAGGATTACGTGATGGACGAAGCCAAAAATCCTATTTTCAAGTGACGGCGTCAAGTTATAAAAGAGTAGGCCGTCATGACTCGGGCGGCCTAGATGCAATCCGACAGTCGCCGAATCGAAGAGGACGGCGTCACAAGCATAAGGTGACGCCGTCGCAAGTCTAACGTGGCCAAGGCGAAACACTAATGATGGCGACATGGCGGCGTCACAAAACATAAGGTGGCCGTCGCATGTGTAATCTTGTATATAGAATCCGAATTTTTCGGTATTTGTGTGTAGTCTTTTGTAGTAAAACCTAAACCGAACCAAAGGTGTCTTGTACATTATTTTAGGGTTCCAAACCCTATCTTACACCAAGATAAGTGTTTTACTTCATTAATACAATTATGTCTTTGATTATTTGTGTGTATGCTTACATGTTCTCCATGTCCATTAATTTACTTGTGTGTTTGCTTAGGAATATGAAACTTAATTCTTGAATATTGATTGGTTGTCTCTTATCTTAGTTGATTAATGATCTAGTAATGCGATAGGTCATTCGTTGTGTACTTAATACTTGATTAAATCTTTGTGAACCTTAGAATATAACTCCTTGAGTAGTTGTAAGCTAAACCATCCAAAGAGTGCCTTAGAGTAAGAGTTTATTATCCTAGTGGGTTTTGTAGACGAGACCCTTTGGTAAGTTCAAAGAGTTGGGAGAAAGCATACCCTACAACCTTAGACACACAACGCAACTAAGAATAAGGACGTGACAATTCAACCACCAATAGGAGATAATTAAGGAGTAGTAAAACCTAAGTAAACACATCTTTAAACTATCATACGAGCACACAATAACTAGACATAGACTACATACACCTTAGATTAGATAATTAGACAAGTAGTAATCGGTAGAAATACCAACCCCCCAAATCCAAACCCCGAGATTTGTACCTTTCCATTTCCTTAAAAATATAAAAAAAAGATAAAAAAATAATCTTCCTCAACCCCAACCTTAGCGTAGTAACTTCTCACTAGCATTCCTATTCCCTAGAGAACGATATCAATACCGTGGCTTACCTAATACTACACTACAACGATTAGGTTCCCGCCTGGGGTGTTGAAAAACTGCTCGATGAAAGGAAGTTCCTTTGACCCGAGCAGCGTGTAGCGTTATCACCCGACCAACCTCCCTTGGCTCACTCTTTTATTACAAGAATAAATTGCTAAGATAGCAAGTTATTGTTTACAATACAGAAAACTGATGATACAAAACAGCTGAAGGGTTTCCCTCAAACTCACAATCACAACAGAACAATGAGAGATACACGCTCTAAACACATAGAGATATTTTGATATTGGGAAGAGATATGAGATGACTTCAGCTTAAATACTCTTGAGAATCCAAAGCACTCTGTACTCCCTTGAAGTATCAACACTGGAACATCTTTGACCCTTTAACTTTGGAGAAATAACACTTTAGATCCTTGTACTTGATAAAGCTTATATTCAACAACCCTAAAAATACTTTGTTTGAAAAAATCGTTATAAAAACAAGTATTTGAACTTATAATGTTTGTTACTTTCACTCATCAACCATACCAAGGTCATTATTTTAGCAATTCAAATAGTCAAACCAACAAATTTATATTACCGGCTTGCTTTATCCACGAAACATAGGTATATGGTGGAGAAGCAAGAATTTTTACTAACTAAAGAAGCTGTGTCCACTTATGGATGACAAGAAAAGCCTTGGATCTAACAAAGAACGAGCAGAAGTTGATGGAAAAGCGTCGTTATTAGCGGTTGTTGTTTGTTATGTCAGTATGCATACCGACGTCTTCATATCAGCTTCACCAGGCAATATGCACAATGCAATGGCATGTTTGATTGACCTCATTCGTTTCTGTTAAAAACTAAAAGTAATATTTTCCTCGACATGTAAAAAAGAAACCATACACTATGTAAATAGGAATTTTAGATCATATATGAGAAATAGTATAGAGAAAAGTAACTACATGAGATGTGGGACATATTACAATCTTTACCTATCTATATCTATACTACTTTATATGTATTTAGGACATCTATATTTAGAAGTCTTAAAAAAATAAGACAAAAAACATTTCTATAATAAGAAATTAACAAGACAATAATGTGGTCAATACATTTAATATAGTCAATTAATTAACTGGTCAATAAATATAATTAATACATTATTTAAAACACCTTACATAAGAAATACAAATTATCAAGCATATTGTACAACCTACTCAAACACAATTATTAAAGGTCACTAATACAAATAATAAAGCACATTATACAAATATTCAAGTCCGAGCGAGAAGCGGTTAAACGGGCTCGAGTTCGACAGGCATGGCCTAACAGGCTCTAGCGAACGAGCGAGCACGAGATAAGCGAAATTCTTGATATCCGTAAATTTATTGTAAAAATAACATAATAAACTAAAATACATGATTCACGGAAAATTTTATTTGAGGTACCCATACTGCTGTACGCACCGGTACCTTCTAGTTTAATGGAATATCTCTGAAATGACCTATAAGGCATAAAAATAACTTTTGAGAAACAAAATATCTCTAAAGGTAAAAGTGCTGGATATATGTATAAATTTTAGAAAAAGTATGCTCACCGGTTCAACAAAAAAAAAATATTAGAAAAAGTACACAATTTTGCGTGAAATAATTGTTTTGTACATACTTTTTTTTTGTGAAAATTTACAGTTTCTTATTAGAATTGTTGAACTGGTTAGAGATGAATAAAATGTACAATTCATTTATTTTGTATCATGCTTTACACAAAACAGTCAATTAGGTTTTTTCGAAAAATATGCAAATATGACCGTTGCTCTACATATTTTCATTAAAAATCGCTCATTTTGCAACATCTTTATTGCATTTTTCAAAAGAAACTGATGTTTTTTTAGAGGCCGCTATTTCAACCCATTTAAATAAAAACAGATAAAGTCCGGTTTACTTTTATTGATGAGGACTCTAATGGGTCAAGTATTTAGGTTAATGATAAAGTGAACAAGTTGAATAACTTGAATGTGGTCAGAAGTGTATTTGAATTCAAAAAGACTTGGACAAAACTGTTGGAATTATATATCAAGACATTCAAATAAATAATCAAAAAACATCAAAGTAATCATGCGGAAGCGTATAGGATTTATTAATGAACAATTAATTAACATAAAAGAATATGCGTACCCTAATTTGATTTAGTTAGGATTATATGAATTACCCGTTACCGTTTTGTAATTCAATCCAAGATAATGACAAAAGTATGTTATTACTATGTTCTTGTACACACGTACTAAACCGAATTAAAGTAATGCTAGTTTTTATAAAACAAATAACTTTGTTGGTGGAAAAAGAATGGATCGACACCTATAGGGTTGTTCGACCGGTTTTGGACAAGAAAACACACAAAAAACAATTTTAGGGTTTAGCTAATGAGCACAAGAGATGGGAAAATAAAACTCCTAGCCTTGTTTATATACCCAAGCAAACTTGGTGAACAAGTTGGATTTTCTTTCCTTGTTTTGTCCCTATGGCCGATCGGTTTGGAGTCCTCGAAGGGATTCGGAACCTTCCAACTTTTCAATTTGATCCTTTTCCATAAACATTTAACGACCGTTAGTCCATTACATTAATTACTTAATGTCCGTTAGTTATTTCGTTTAATAAATAAATAAATATAACGTTTATATTTAATTATTAACTTTAAATTCTTATCGTAAAGTGTGCAATCCCATAGTCTCGAGTTCGATCCTAACTCACGTCTACTAATTTATATCCATAAAACTATGACTCCCACTTGGATATATCTTAATAGAGTGATCACATTCGGTTAGCGTCTAGCAACACTTCGATGCCTCTAGTACAACTCGAGCAAGGCTCTGGAAAACCTTTTAATGATTTCTCATTATTATTATCCTTTTGTTTCTAATACCACGTTAAATAAAGATATGGAATTAAGTCATTCTTTATATAACTATTACATTTCTCGTTGTAAGTAATTGACCAAGATTACCGAATCATCTAAACATATTTAGGGAGATTTGGGTGCGGCCGCACAAACATCTTGTCAACCCTACGAGGGCCCAAAGAATTAAACTCAAATAAATTTGAAGGAACAAATTCTATTTTGACTATAAGAATAACCACAAACTTTGTAACATTTACGAAAACAACCCTTATGACTACCGATTCACGTATAGCGTTAAGTTGCTTCACGAAATGCACTACATTCATGACACTTATCGGTATCTCAAGTGCGAGGATAACTATTCATAATTTACTTATAACAATATCCACAAAGTAAATTATGTAGTTGGGATAAGTCCTATATTCAATTCATTGAATATCATACGAAATTGGTATGCATTCTCATCAATATACTTTCAAGTATATTCTACCACATCTCTCGGTTGTCTTAATTTAATGATACTCCCATATCATTAATCGACAACGGACATTTAGAATAACTTAGTTATTCACGGATTAAACATGCAAATATAGGACAACAATATTATAAATGAAAATAAACATAATCCAAACTTTATTTCATTGAAAATAATAAATGTTTTACAATATCCTTTATCCAAATACTAATCACGTTATGCATGAAACTTTTAGCTAAGCGAAGTCCAATTCCATTGGCAAGTCCTACAAGCTTGTCTTTAGCTAAAGCCTTAGTGAACGGGTCACTAAGTTATCATCATGTGAACTTTCGAGATTTATTTCACCTTCACGGACTTGTTCCCGAACATAGTGATACTTAGTAGAAAATGTCGGTGCCTTTCATGACACGGGTTCATTGGCAAATATGATTGCGATAGAATTGTCACAATACATATCAATAGGTGATTCAATTGAAGGCATAACACCAAGCCGAAATGAATTTCCTAATCCAACGACCTCCATTGCGACTTCCGAGCGACTATCTATTCGCTTCGTGAGACATCCATAATCGTACTCTGCTTCTTGCTCTTCGATCAAGCTGCTCCTCCATTGATGACAAAGACATAACCCGTATGAGACTTGTATCATCTTTATCACCTTTGCCGGGACACATCACGGTAACACTGTAACACCAAGTTTTGTGTCCGGATTTCCTCCATACACTAAAACATATCTTCGTATTCCTAAGATACTTGAATATGTTTAATGACAATCTAGTGAAGTTCACACGGATTACGTTGATATCGACTAGTCATGTTTTGAGCGAGCGCTACATCCGGCCTTATGCATCTCACAACATACATAATAGATCCTATAGCGAAGCATAAGGAACTTTACGCATGCGTGCCACCTCGGCGGTGTTGAAGCACAAATCTCGCTACATAAGCCATGCTTTACTTCCATCGGCAAATATCCTTTCTTGGAATTTTTCATCTGAATCTCTTCAATATTTTATCAATGTAAGCGCTTTGACTTAAACCAATTAACGCTTTGACCTATCTCGGAGATCTTGATCCCCGAATATATGCGACTTCTCCTAAATCCTTCATGGAAAAACACTTCCCAAGATATGCCTTAACATTTTGCAAACTCGAATGTCTTTTCCCATAATTAATATGTCATCGACATAAAGAATTAGGAAAATTACATTACTCCACTAACTTTGTGATATACACATGGTTCATCAAGATTTTGAATAAATCCATACCTTTTGATTTCTTCCCCAAATCTTTTATTCCATTGCCTTGATGCTTGCTTCAATCCATAAATGGACCTTTGAAGTTTGCATACGGTTTGAAATTGTGGATTCACAAACCCTCGAGGTTGCTTCATATAGATGTCTTCATCTAGCGACCATTTAAGTAGGTGGTTTTGACATCCATTTGCCATATCTCATAGTCATAGTATGCGACTATAGCTATGAGAATTCTAATAGCTCTAATGTGCCTTTCACTGGAGAAAAGGTCTCCTCGTAATCAATGCCACAAGTTTGAGTAAAACCTTGCGCAACTAGGCGAGCTTTATAGACGTGTACATTGCCATCCATGTAAGTCTTAATCTTATAGAGCCACTTACTTCCAACCACCTTGGCGTTTGGAGGTAAGTCAACCACCCAGACTTCATTTCTCTCATGGATTGCATTTCCCCATTCATTGCATTTCCCCATTCATTGCAACCTGCCATTTTGCCTTGTCAGGACTTGCCATGGCAGCTTTATAACTAGTAGGCTCTCCAAGATCTCCTAGTATAGTTTCCTCAACATCTACGTTAAGACATAGACGTTCAGCTGCACGCGTATTCCTTACGGATCTACGAACGGGAATCACTTCAACTTCTTGTGGAGGACCCAGACTATCGAGTTCTACGGAAGTAAGTTAGTGTTTTCGAAGGTAATGCATCTTCTTGATCATCTTCGGATCATAAACTCTCCCTTGAATTCTTGAGATCTGAGATCTCTTTCAAGAAAATCTCCATACCTAGCAACGATTACTTTATTTTCGGTTGGATAGTAAAAGTAGTAGCCCATAGTTTCCTTAGGGTATCCTACGAAGATGCACTTCTGGATCTTTGTTGGGTTTATCTGTGAGTCACGTCTAACATCGCCTCGCAACCCCGGACCTTTAAATAAGGCAGGTTAGGAGCTTTACCATGCCATATTTCATATGGTGTCTTATCAACCTTCTTTGTGGGAACCATATTTAGAATGCGAACAGTGATTCCAAAGCATAATCCCAAAAGGATAAAGGTAGAGTGGTAAGATTAAACATAGATCGTATCATGCCCAACAATGTACGATTTCTTCTCTCAGATAAACCATTTTGTTGTGGGGTATATGGAGAAGTGAGATTCTGGACAATTCCATTCTCAGCTAAGTAATCTTTAAACTCTTGGCTTAGATACTCGCCGCCTCTATTGGATCGAAGAGCTTTAATGTTCTTTCCCAATTGCAGTTCTACTTCATCTTTGAAAGCCTTAAATGTTTCAAACACCTCATGTTTATGCTTAAGTAAATAAACAAAACCATAACGGTGAAATCATCGGTAAAGGTTAAAGTAGCTAGCACCTCTCTTTGACACATGTCTAAGTGGTCCGAACACATCGGTATGAATAAGACCAAGTAGATCGAAGCCCTCTCCATATTGCTATGAAAAGGTTTCTTAGTCATCTTCCCAGATATGCATGACTCGCATTTATCAAATGATTCATCATTGATATTTTGCAAAAGCCCTTCTTGTTGCGACTTATGCATGCGAGCCTTGCCTATATGAGCAAGTCTACAATGCCAAAGATAAGAAGAATTCAAGTCTAACTTTATCTTCTTGTTAATGCTAAACATTGAATTATTATTATTGTTAGATTCATTTCCAATCACATCAATTTCAAACACACCATTCACGAGAATTGCTTTAAAATAAAATACACCATTTAAAAAACATCAATTCCATTCGTGAAATAGTATGAGTAAAACCATCATCCAACAAAGCGAAAGGAAACAACACCTCTAATTATAGAAGGTGTGTAATGACAATTGTTTAATAATAGTACTAAGCCGAAGGCAATATTAAACTAAACGTTCCTATGGCTTCAAGCAATTTGCATGTGCCATTTCCACGTGCAAATATTGCTCCCATAGGCAAGCTTCATTTCCACTCTAAACCCTGCGGTGTATTACAAATGTGAATACCACAACCCGTATCATATACCGGGGAATTATTATGATTTAGAGTAAATAATTCAATGACAAATAAATTACACAAGTCCGGCGCCCATGGACCCTTCATACTTCATTTTATTTGCCCATGATTCATCAAGATAGAGCACAATTTCTCTTCCAATGCCCAACGCTTTACGGTGGTGGCATGCTTGATCCTTTTAGGATTTTCCTTCCTAGGAGTAGGTTTCTTCTTGGGTTGAGGTTGATAGGCCATCACTGTTTGCCTTTGTCAACCTTTCCCACACCCTTCCCTTCTTGTTGTTCGCGCGCTGCGGTTTTGGCTTATTAATCCTTCCACCACTGAATAGCAAGTACGGGTGGTAGGAACCTTTGAGGCAACCCTTTCTCATAATCAATAAGCAATGCGTGTGGGTCGATAACTATCTTCCCACGCGATTACATATTGAAATTTCTAACAAAACCATTAAAATCCTTGTTAAGGATCGATTAATCGATTCACGACCATGTCATCATCATAAGTTTTCCAAGTGTCTTTAGGCGGTCCACGTAACCTTTCATTTCCAAGCACATGAGCACTTACGGGTTTACCCTCACCTTGCCTACGGTTTGTGTAATCGTCGGTCAGTCATAAATCTCGACGGCGGTGGTTTCTCAAACATAGTCGAAGTTCATTGAGCATATTATATGGGAAATAATGTTCAAAGCTGCTTTTGAAGAGCGATTCCATTGTTCCTAACATAAGACAAGCCACATCATTATGACACTTATACTCAAGTTGCCAAGAATCAATTTGAGGTTGAGTAGTATCGAGACCGGTTGGTTGTTCGGGCAAGGTTCATAAAGATATTTCAACGGTCGGCAACTCTGAGACAATTCTCAAAAGCGGTGCCAATCATTGAAATTCTTAGAGCCGGTCAACTTTTCTCGATCAAAAAGCTTTTGAGCATAAAACTTAGTGCGATGTTAGTGTTATCGTTATTTTGAGCCATTTCTACGAGAAAAAGTTCAAGTATTAGTATTTTCGATAATACAACTTTTCAAGAAAATAAAATATACCCAGCGGTAATATAAACATATAACCATATAATTTTCTCGAAAACTAGGATCCAAATTATCATAGGTTCATTACATCATTTGATCACGCTAGCAACGACGCATATAATAAGGTAATCTGTCGAACATTAATTGACAAACAATTTCCAACTCCTATATCATTATGGGATTTATATTTTCCAACGCTATTGCAAATATAAACATGTTTCATCCCATCTTATGCCATTGAGTCAGGTCTCACTTCCTACTCAACTTAAGTATCTAACAAGAGCGCAAATATGTCCATGTAAGGTCGACTTTACATAGAGATTTACCTCTCCATCACAATCTAGCCAAATCTTGTCATGGCGTAAATTGCAACTTCAAGTGTTCCTTTTAATTAGATGTCATGTTAACTTAATTTAAAAGGGTACTAGTTTTGATTTTATGTGGTCAAATCAAATATGTACAAAGATGTCATGCATTCATCTTGTAGCATAATTTTAATAAAAAACTTTTTATTACCAATTCATAAAGATCAAATTATCAAAGTTTTGATTGAGGTATTGGGTTCACCAATCAAGGAATTTAGTGATAATTATCATCCATTATACCGTACTTTTGCATAAGTGTAAACACTTAGTGTTTCGGATAATTACCACCGAAGTGGCGCATGGAATTAAAACAAATTCGCCCCTAAGATGAGCTTGCACATTTTATGGCACTAAGTAGCTCCACTCGAACTTACGAGGCGGAGGACCAGGTAGCGCAAAGAATAACCTAAGACATCCTTTCGGTGTGATTGTGCGCACTTCTTTATTAACCCTTTATAGTTCATTCTAATGGGTGGCGATTCGGACCATATGTACCAAAATCACCAATCAATTAAACTATTGAAAACTTAACTCTTCCAAAACAAATCAAATTTCGCCATTGTTTAGTCCGTATTATTTTCTATTCAAAATTACCCTTTGCTTAAAAGCTGTCTAACATAATAAACAAACAAGTAACAAATAAAAATAAACTACTAAAAACAATGCGCATAATAAACAATTTATATGTGTAAACAAGTAGCACATGCAACTAATTCGATAAAACCCTATTAATAATCATATCTAGGTTAAATTAATGTATATATTAATTAGGGCTTTCACTCTCTCAATTGAGAGTGATCCACATACATCGACGAATCGATTGCGTAAACCCATAATTAATGATATACCAAATTGCACATAATTGATTCATTAATATACATAATTGGAGTCTTCCTCAATTCAAGATTTATCGTAATTAAATATGTCTCAACAATTAAACAATTATCAAAGCAACTTATCCATGACTAACATGCATGCATAATCATGGATATCATAACAATTTATACAAATAAGTCACAAGATCGCATATAAAAATTCCATGACACATAACAAATTATTCACGAATTGATCACGTAATCAATATTAGTTCTAGGTTTTAATAAGGTTAGCAAACATTTTCAAAACCCTAAAAATTTATATATCTGTCGAACTAAAAAAATAGGGGAACGCCCCATTAATTAAAAAAAATCGAACAAAACATAAACCCTAGATTAACATATCAAACAACATACAAGTATTTGTTTTATTACGCGTTTATGTAATTAATTACTCATTAAAACCAATGACTCGTGATGCCACTGTTGGAATTATATATCAAGATATTCAAATAAATAATCACAAAACATCAAAGTAATCATGTGGAAGCGTATAGGATTTATTAATGAACAATTAATTAATATAAAAGAATATGCGTACCTTTTCTTGATTCTAGCCGAACAAGAATCAAATCCACAAACTAGCAACGGATGAACCCTAATTTGATTTAGTTAGGATTATATGAATTACCCCTTACCATTTTGTAATTCAATCGAGGATAATAACAAAAGTATGTTATTACTATGTTCTTGTACACACGTACTTAACCGAATTAAAGTAATGCTAGTTTTTATCCCAACAACACTGGTTTGTCAACCTCCATGGTCTTTCCCAATCCAATCTTTTTCTATTACTGACACCTGGAGCCAGCTTAAATTGCTAAAGCAACTCCCGAACCTAATTCCTAAGGTAAACAAATAACTTTGTTGGTGGAAAAAGAATGGATCGACACCTATAGGGGTGTTCGACCGGTTTTGGACAAGAAAACACACACAAAACAATTTTAGGGTTTAGCTAATGAGCACAAGAGATGGAAAAATAAAACCCTAGCCTTGTTTATATACCCAAGCAAACTTGGTGAACAAGTTGGTTTTCTTTCCTTGTTTTGTCCTATGGCCGATCGGTTTGGAGTCCTCAAAGGATTCGGAACCTTCCCAACTTTGCAATTTGATCCTTTTCCATAAACATTTAATGACCGTTAGTCCATTACATTAATTACTTAATGTCCGTTAGTTATTTCGTTTAATAAATAAATAAATATAACGTTTATATTTAATTATTAACTTTAAATTCTCATACGTAAAGTGTGCAATCCCATAGTCTCGAGTTCGATCTTAACTCACGTCTACTAATTTATATCCATAAAACTAACAAAAACTGTGTGGGTGGGTCCAAACCCAACCCATTCTGTTCCAACCCGTCTAACATGCCTTTTTGACCCTTTGCTTCCCTGACTTTTATAGCGAATCATTGTTCCTTGTTTTTCAGCTAGGGTATCAAGCATACAAAAACTTGAAGACTGTCAGACCGAATATGGTGCTCTCGAGCCAGCTCTTTCTTAACGAAACTATGGAATGGCCTGAGTTTTAGTGGGCTATACAAAACGCGCATAAGAATAGACAAGGTCAAGTTAGGTTAAGAAAGGAGACAATCCATATATACCTATCCCATACCAGATTGTATGTGTCAACAACATTAGTTCTTTTCTCAGTTTTGTAGAGTTAGAGAAACGCGTGTAAACGACCACGGGTAACAGTAAAATACAAAAGTCAATATATATTTTTGCTTCTCTCTTACATGCATGCACAAGTTGTACCAAATAGATGAACTGATATTTTATAGGGTCAAATTCAACATCTGGTTTGGTTTGCAAGTTTTAATCCATCGTTGTTGATTAGTTATATCGGATTTGGTATACTAGATTTGTTATTACATATATATTTATTGGAGGGTGTTTTAGGCGACTTACATATAGTCAAATAGATTGAACTATGGACATCACGTTATCAAGGGTGAGATAATACAACACACCCATTACCGTCAGCAGTTATATGGGATATGATTTGGATATCACAAGGATTGCCGCACGTCAACCATGGTTCCTGCGATGGTTCCTAGCCGCCGGATATTGCAATCGTCAACCATGGTTCCTAAGTGTCACGTTATGTAATTTTTTCTTTATATACACTACCCTTACGGAGGTCAAAAAGTTGGGGGCTAGAATGGTTTTGTTTTGCTCGGTTTTTGCCTAAAAGTGAAACCAATCCATAAATATTTGGTTTTTGCTTTTGAGAACCCATTATCTTTTAGTTTTTATCACGGTTTGGTTCGGTTTTTCCCTCCACCTCCATGGCCTTGGAGAGACTGTCTCCACGGCCGAGGTTTTAACTACTAGAGGAAAGATGGTATTGATATACATAACGAGGCTTTTCGCTCATTAAATATACTGTTGCTAGAGTTTTTGCTTGAATTCGAAGAAGATGAATAAGGTGAGAGTGGTGAGATAAAAACACAATAGTGAAGCACATGCAGATCATTTCACACATAATTAGTTTACCTATGTCACAATAAACATTCTACCATAATATCATAAATTGGTAAGACGAAAAGTACAAAAAACAAATTAGCTAAATACGTTATAAATAGAAATAGTAAAACGATCAAACAATGCAAGTGTACACACATCGAGACCATTCACCAACTAAACTTAACGAAGAACTTGTTAGCGTTTCCCATTCTCCTTCAAGAGCATCTCTAATCTCACAACATTTGAGGTCAGGCCAATTTCCAGACTTGTTTTCCATCGTCCCCATATCAGTTAGCTTCAAGAAGTAATCAGCGGCTTTGAGCCTTGCCTCTACGTACAGAGGTTGGCAAATAGAATACTTGTTTAGGCCTATACTTGACTCGGTTCGAATCGTTAACACGCCTGTCTAGATCCGCCACTGCTTGATCCGCCGTTTATGCCAGAGTGCCACCTTAAAAACCAGGAAACTACTTTAGCTTATATGGAATTGCGCCATTAGTATGAAATTAAAATGCAATCGACAATAGAGAATCTTTGAAAACAGGTACAATAGTCGTATTTTATCCATGGCCGTCTACCATCTTTTTGAAACTTTAACATCTTTAACACAATAAGAGACCAAAAGTGTAACAAGTTTTATGATGGATACCGTTTATGTAAATTTTGGTATTTAGAGACCAAGAATGTAATTTGGTATAAACTAAAAGGACCATCATGTAATTTAGTATTATTTTGTTCCAGTAATTTTTGTTGGCCGATATCAAATTCAATATTAAAATAAGAGAAAAATGAATTTAAAACAGCAAGTGTGTTATTTACTCACCGAAGGTGAAGAAGAAGCTCTGGAGATGCATCTATATACAGATGTTTTTGGTTCCTTCTCCTTTCTTTCCATTTTAGTTCTAAAACAAACTAAATACTTGCTCGGACATTGTTATTACAATTATTTTTTCCACATATGAGCTTCCTTCTAAACTATTGTCCGGCCACTTATACTCTCCAAAATGTGAAGAACGGTGGGACCACCCTGTCCCATGCATCCTAAGGACGCCAACCGGACCCTCCCCCAAGGACCCGGTCCTTATCAGGAAGTGGGCTTTGAACCCCGTCCATGTTCTCCAATATGCCCCTCGTTGACTAGTCAATGTGAGCATTTCCGATGGGGATGGTACGATTAAGAATTTTAGAACAAGGGTCGGACTCGAACCCAGGTCTATTGACTCCGGCCACTTATACTATATAATTGTTTTAACATTGCTACTGTTAGTACAAAATTCGGGCAGGGTGAACTTACTCGGAACCTGAGTTCCGCAAAAGTCTGCTAAATCTAATTTTCATATTAAGTATCGACGTGAAAAGTATCACTTCACTAGGATCACACAAAACACATCCCCAACCTAATCATTAAAACTATTTTTCCTTTTTTACCAATAGCTAAGACTAGTAGTAGTTGTGACCACAAAATTGACCAAACAGCCATGCCAACCCAGCTAGACCATATGCTTGTAGTAAGGCGACCGCAGTCACAACGAAAAAGATACCCTACAAAAATAAATTAAAAAACCACTCGTACACACAAACTAGCAGACCGGAGCTTTCAATTTTTGGAGGATGGGACGCGTTTGGTATGGTTATCGTGTGTGTGTGTGTGTGTGGGTGAGGTGGGGGGTCTCTAAACACGTTTGGTCTCATTACAAGTAGTCTTACCAATTACCCCAACAAAACTTTAGCTTTTACCATAAGCAATTAATATTCCCAACCAACAATTAGTACAACATTAAATAAACCAAATGTAATCAGATAACTTGTAAATAGAAATGACCTTATAAGTAAACATAATTAACTCTTCAGTGGAAGTCTGAGCCGCAAGAGAATTCACAATAACTTCCAACAATGTTGCCTATTAATACGAATAGTAGACAAAAACAACATGAATTTAACACAACATTGTAAACATCTATACATATTTACAACAACAACTTATTTCTAACAGAATTAAAGGAAAATTAGGGTTTACATTAACAGAGCCTTTTCTTCTTCGCAAAATGAATTAATTTTATTTAGGTGTGTTTAGATTGAGGGTTTTGGGAATGGGGAATGAGAATAGGATTGTTTGAGGGTGTTTGGTTAGTTTATATAGGTTTTAAATATTGGATTGATACCCCAAAACAAAACAAGGGTTTTTCCATACCTAGTTGGTGGGTTTACAATTTGATTCCCAATAACCCCACCTATTCTCATTTCATTTTATAATCAAACCCATACCCAAACTCATTCCTAATAATAAACTAAACGGCACCTTAGAGTTTAAAATGACTATATCTTCGTTTCATTATGAGAAAGTTAGTTAATTTGAATGTACAAGTTTTAAGCATGATGAACAAGATGTGGTTTGGATAGTGGACATGATAAAGAAATATAATATTTTTGCTTTTTTGCTTTATTGTTTTTTGCTTTTTGGTATTCCATTCTTTACCAACATGATAAAGGCCTTTTTTTTATATGGGCATGATGATTTGTGTAAGAAACAATTTGAACTTTAAATGAGTTTATGATTAAATAAATGCAAAGTAACCAAAAACACCATTAAAAACATAATTACCTATTAAGAGAATGCTAATGTGTAATCCGATGAGTTTGTGAAGATGAACTCATATAAAGAATGAATAGTTTAGTCGATTAACTTATGTGAAGAAACAAACTGATTGCAAACAAAAGTGAATAAAATGGAGAAATAAAAACAACTTGAAAATGTGAAGGTGATTGGTTTGGTGTAAATTATGATGAAACTTGAAAGAGTTTATGTTAAGAAACAAAAGCCACTCATATGGTATTTTTGGTCAATGAAAAACAAAGATAAGATTTACTTTTTGAAAAATAAAAATAAGCTACCCACTCATACGGTCTTTTGGTAAATGAGAAAGAAAGATAAAATTCAACCAAAAAAAAAAGAATAAGCAACCCAATACATCTTCTTGGAAATTGCTTATTCAAGTCAAAGTAATTTAATCTGTTTCTCCAAAAGGACACAAATAAACTCATCAATTTAACGTTAAGACAAACATAAAACTACAAATTATTCACAGAAATCAAGCAGGCTCAGTAGAATGAGTTACCGACTTGCATTGGCTACTGTGTGAATCTCATCAATGAAGAGAACAATTTTTCCATTCGAAGCAGTAACCTCTTTATGATCACCTTTAAGTCACTCCTCAAAATCTCCTACGTATTTAGCACCAGCACGAACCCATATCGAGTGATATAAGCTGCAAAAGGATCGAAATTTATCAACACAAACTTGTGATTTTTGAGAATGAATGCACAAACAGCATATCAGCACGAAACGTATTAAAACCAGTGGTAATGGTAATGATGGTGACAGCTAAGAAAAAACCAATTTTCCAATTTACCTATTTTTCAAGCAGTCTCTTTTACTAATTAAACACCTGTTTCAAGCGGTCTCTTTTATTAGTGGTGTTTCGGGTGGGGCTTAAGTGAATATTTGACACTTGAGAACATAAAAGTGACACTTCCATCTGCGCTACAGACCTAGCTTTAAGTTCCTCATCTGATGTGGACGAAGCATATATAACTTATCTAAAACTAAAATACATTCGCGATTTCTATTATATCATAAATGGAACATTTAATTTTCTAAGTGTGAATATTTATATATGAATTACACATTGTAAACCTTCATCACTTGTTCATTTCAATAATTATTAGTGTAATATATTTTTCACATGTATACGCCTATGCATGTGAGATGAGGTACGACAGTTAGTAAATATTTATCACTTGTTCATTTAAAGTTTCGTCAACATGTATTCTTCATTATCTCAACTTATCATTTCATTTTAAGGTGATTGGTTAAGTGTAAATTATGATAAAACTTGAAAGAGTTTATGTGAAGAAACAAACTAGTTGCAGCTGCGGTGATATTGAGAAACAAAAGCCCACTCATATGGTCTTTTTGGTCAATGAAAAACAACGATAAGATTCACTTTTTGAAAAAGAAAGATAAGTTGCCCACTCATTGGGTCTTTTGGTAAATGAGAAAGAAAGATAAAATTCACAAAAAAAGAATAAGCAGCCCAATACATCCTCTTGGAAATTGCTTATTCAAGTCAAAGTAATTTAGTCTGTTTCTCCAAAAGGACACAAATACACTCATCAATTTAACATTAAGACAAACATAAAACTACAAACTATTCATAAAAATCAAGCACTGTGAATCTCATCAATGAAGAGAACATTTTTTCCATTCGAAGCAAACCTCTTTAAATCAGCTTTAAGTCACTCGTCAAAATCTCCTACGTATTTAGCACCAGCAAGAACCCATATCGAGTGAATTTGGACCGGAGCGGCTTGAATTCTAACCATACTGCTTCATTTGGTCGTTGAATTTATGTTTCGTCAAGATATGTTTTTTATTATTGAGTTAATGTTTCATCAAGAATTTGGTTCTTGAATTTATGTATTCATTGGTTTTTTATTATTGATATGTTTCATCAAGATAGTTTGTTTTTCTGTTATTTAGATAATATCCGTTGAAAATAATTATCAAGTAGTGTATGTGCATATATAACCGGCGAATCATAAGCAACATTAAATCAATGTGTCATAGCAAACAATCGCGTACGAAGGGGTGAGCAAAACCGACCGAATCCCGAAAACCGACACAAACCGACCGATACCGACACTAGCCGACCAATACTCGGGTAGGGACAAAGAAAACCGAGAAAACTGACCGAAACCGACCCGAGTAAACCCGAGTAGTTTCGGGTCGGGTTTCGTTTTGGGTTTTTCAGGAATTCGGTTATCCTATAATATCATATAAAGCAAAATTATTACAATTGTTCCAAACTACAAGTACAAAACAACTCATATCAATCACTTATAAATGCTAATTATCGGTAAAAAAAATGTAAAAAATGTACCAAAATAAGAAGCTGTGAGCAATGATGAAGATAACTAAACGTGGCGTGTGTGATTTACGGAAGAGGACAAAAATAGATTTGTGTTTGTATAGTGATTTTGAGAGTGTGTGTGTTTTAGTGTGTGTTTTACCAGGGAAGGAAGGAAGAAAGAAGAAGTATGAGCAAAATATCTACAGCATCAACTTGTATATTTTATGTTTAAACTTGTTATGTTTGTGAGTTTTTTAATACATTACCAAAGAGTGTGGCGTCCCATTATCTATATTTTGTATTTTTTTAAAACAAAACTTTACATTATACTTTTCTAGGATTTTTTTTTTTTTTTTTTCTTAGTTTGTTTAAAAATTGTAAAAGAAAATAAATTATAGGTGGTTGGGCCCAAATAGCATGTTATGAGTGAAGGGTGTTTTGGTGTGTGAGTGTGAAAAGTGGAGATGATGAGATGGCGCTGATGTGACACTGAAGAGAGGAATTTGGCATGACACCATACCCTATGCTCTAATATATGAAAAACTTTAACATTTGGGTACATTGTGGTGGCCACATAACCAACCAAACAACATTAATGACTTTCAAAGTCATAGACCCATACCTATACACCCCAACAAAACGGGCCAATCTCTAGTATTTATCGTAATTCATATTCAAAACTAGTAATAATAGAGGTGACTTATTTCACATGTATACGTCTATACATGTGAGATGAGGTATGAATTACACATTATACTTCTCATTCATCACAAATAACCTCTTTCACGTCCAACAATTAGTAAATATTTATCAATTAAAGTTTCGTCAACTTGTATTCTTCATTATCTCAACTTATCATTTCATTTTAAGTTCCGATAAATTTAAGCTCAATCCAAACACTACCACTTACATATGCTTATTTAGTAAATATGATATGTTGATGTTTGTACCCGATAACCTGAATCACCCGACTCGAAGTCCCGATAAACCGATTCTTAATCGGCCGGGTTTCGGGCCACTTTTTAAAAAGTCAAAACCCGATTCAACCCGACCCGATAACACCCCTAGTTGCAACCTATATAAGTAAAAAGTATGAAAGATAATTACAACAAATGACTACTGTCGAAACCGTGGATCACGGCTAGGTGTTCTTTGAAATAAAGCAAATATTACATTTGTTCCAAACTACCTCGTATGACATTATCAAATAAAACATACACTATTCAGTACAGGTGTGTATCCAAGTACAAAACTCATCATATCAATCTATCCTTGACAAAATTATGCACTCAAATTAAAACATTAGCATGAATCGTATCAAAACTAATAAGACATATAAATCAGCAAATTAGACATATAACTAAAAGCCTCCTATATCTGTTTCGAATAAAATCATTTAAAATCATACCTTTTGGTCATTGAAAGGGCTTTTGTTCTTCCATCTTCGGAATGTTGTTTGTGATCGATAAAGTAAACTAACCAGGCATATATCATCAAGGCATTCTCGGAAAAAATAAGAAGCTGTGAGCAATGATGAATTTTGGCTTTGGAGATGACGTCATTCGTTATGATGACTTGAAAATACCGGAAATGATGATTTGGGTCTGTTGAGGGGAGGGAGTGTTTGGGAGTTTGGACTGTCTAAAAGTACCAATTTATCCCTTTACTTGCAAAACTAGAAGGTCATGACAACAAGCGTTTAGAAGCGACAAGCGGTAAGTGGTTTGATTGAAAAGCTTGTTTGGCACCTAAGTTGTTAGCATTTCTATTTTCTAGGAACGCTCTTATTTGTAATGCCCTTTATAGCATTTTTTTTAATCAATTTTATGTTAGCAAAATAAAAAATGGATTTTATCGTTTTCATTTTCGAGTCAGTCTGTTATGACTTTTGAACATACTTTGTTTTGAAAATATAAATTTAATTCTAGCTTACAATAATCTATATGCATGATATTGATATAGAAGTATTGATTAGCTTAAAAGTAATAACTTTAGTATTTATTTTATCACTACTAATCGTGCAATATTTTTTTTACGTCATTCTGCATTTTGTTAGTCCTGTTACAACTACGTGACTAAACATTTTTATAGAAGTATTGTTTGTTAAATTATTTTTTTAATGTGTACATGTCTTTTTTTGTAATTTTACACTCTATAATTACAGCTACAACTACGTTATCAAACATATTTTCTAAACAAACAGTTACTGCTTACTGCTATTGCTACTGCTACTGTTACGTGTCGCCAAACATAGGCGAAAGCTTGTTAAGACCCTTAATCGTTTCTATCTTACCTACGTATAAAAGAAAAATGTTTCGTTTTTATATAACCAAAAGCCCTATATCCGATTCGAATAAAATCAACAACAAATTAAGAGTAAAATTACAAACACTTGTGATATATAACCAAAAGCCCTATATATGATTCAAATAAAATCAACAACAAATTAAACATTTAAAATCATACCTTAGAAAGAGAGGTTTGGGAGAGTAGAGAGGTTTCTTTTTTTTTTTTTTTTTTTTTTTTTTTTAAGATAATGGAGATAGGCATAAGACTCTGTCTTTTTAAAATTTACAATCCGGTCCAAAAGTATAGATAAGAAGCCATTAAGTACATGTGTGTTTCTTATGTTTTTTTTCTGCATCATAAGGGGATGTTTCGGATTGCTTATATCAAGCTGCAAAATAAAACCACGTTTTGAAAAAGTAAGTCCTAAGGTGCAGCCACAAAACGTGGTTTTAGTGGATTTATAACACAAATAAGTGATTATTGAGTTATAACTTGGGGTGTCAAATGGGTTGACCCGACTCGACCCGAACCCGACCCAAACTCGATAAAGCCTTATAGGGTCGGGTTTATTCGGGTTCAACTTGACTTATTGGGTCTATCGGGTCAACCTGACCGACCCGGTAACCTTATAGGGTCGGATTAGGGTTTTTTCCAGATGTTAGAGGGTTCCGGTTCAACCCGATAACCCGATAAATGTATAAGCCTGTTTCTTTTCATTTTAGTCTTAATAACATAAAAGTTCCATACCTGATGTATTAAATGCCAAATTCCTATTGCATCATGGTATTAGTTTTAATCGTATGAATTAGAACCGCAAAAACTATTACTTTTCTCATGAAGCCTATTGCTATCATTTTAATCTATGCTTATTGCATTCTTTTTTTTTTACCTCAGTGCACTTTTTTTGCTTACTTTACTTGCTTCTCAAGTCAAGTAATGTGTTATGTACTTATGTTAATGTTTTTTTAAGCCTACTGCAGTTTTTTTGACATGTTGACAATTTGCCAATTGCCATCGCATATTAGTTTCACGCTCAATTTATCAAATAAGCATACCACATGATTTAATATATCACATATTGGTGTTAAGTTGTTATTAGTTTGGACATAATGAGCTAATTTGAACCAAATATCATATCTAGTTGCCAAAAGTATACATCAAATATGTCTATATAAGCAAACTTTAGTAAACTGTACTTTATTTTGTGTCTAGGACTGTCAACTCGTCACAACCCAACAACCCAACCCAATTCAACCCGGCCCATTTTGACCTGAAACCTGATAACCCGATATTTTATAGGGCCGGGTTAGTGTCAATTTTTGGGACACCAAAACCCGAATCAACCCGACTCGACCAACCCGATAACCTGACAACCCGACCCGTTAGCACCCCTAGTTATAACCGACAATATAGGTGTGAGGGTGGTTCATTCTAACTGCTACATATGTTCCAACAAATACCCTAGGAATTACTTATTTGCATTAGCATTAGCATTTATAATAATAATAATCCCCAATTTCTTCTTCCCCGATCTTTTTGAACCTCTCACCCAATCCTATCCTTTTTTATTCTCATTTCTAATTATAACTGTTTTCAATTAAATTAGGTTAGTATAATTCGATCTATGTACTTTTATATCTTTTCATCGTGCTTATAGGAGCTTTTATTTTTAGACATATAGTTTCACAAACTAGCTGAGCTGTTGGAGCCTATGAGAGTAAAATGACAAAATAAAGTAATTAGCTACTATTTCAAACATTTTTCAAAAGCTATTTCAAGTAGCTTTTAAAAAAAGAGCTGATGAAATTTAACGTATAATTGAGAAGATTGAGGAGAATGTCAGATTACAGTTACAAGCTTTGAAAGTCAAGAAATCAACTAAGGTACTGAAGGTGGCTGATGGAATGGAATATTATAATTGTAAGTTGGTGTATATTGATTGAATAATAATGTTTGGTACATCAAGATTATATAGAATATATAACGGGCCTAATATACAATGGGTCAAATACTAATAGTCTAACACTCCCCGCAGTTTGAGCGGGAGGAGACCGAACACTCAAGCTGTCACGAAACTCAGTAAACAAGGCAGATGGTAACCCTTGGTAAAAATATCAACATCTTGAAACCGAGAAGGAACATGCGAACTCGAACTTGACCGGTAGCAACCAAATCACGAAAAAATGAATATCAATCTCAATATACTTGGTACTGCGATCTTGAGCAGGGTTAGAAGACAAGTATCTGCACTCGCATTATCACAATAAACAATAGTAGCATATGACAATGGTGTATGAAGCTCACATAGTAAATTCCGAAGCCAACATGTCTCACAAACAGCATTGGCAACACCCGATACTCGACCTACGGAGCGAGAAATTGTCGGTGACGTTTAGTGGACCATGAAAGTAAGTTGTTACCAAGAAAAACACAATAACTGATGTAGACCGGCGGTGGTAGGGCAACCACCCAATCGACATCGAATAAGCAACCAAGGACTCGATGAGTAGAAGAAAATAACTATAAACCATAAGCCAAAGTCCCACGAACATACCGTAATATCCGCTTGAGGCGGTGAAATGATGCTCTCAAGGATCATCATATATAAACAAACCTGCCGCACAACATAAGTAATATCGGGTCTAGTGAAAGTGAGATCTTTGAAGAGAACACGCAAGACTCGATATAACTTAGGATCGAAACCGGATCACCATCATCACCCAACTTAGACTCGGCGTCAGCGAGTCCGAGAAGGGTTACAACCAACCATATGTGCGCTCCAAATCTCCATAGCATACTTAAGTCGTGACAAAAACATTCCGGAGAGTCACGTGTGCGACATACCCAAAAAATAATTAAGAGCACCCAAATCTGTCATAGAGAACTCCTTATGCAAAGAAGCAATAATCCGCTGTAATAAACTATCAGAGGAAGCATTTTGGATCGATGTACTCTAACCAAACTAACTTAAATAGCTTGTTACGGTTTAATAACCTCTGATATATCCTAAGTTACTAACAATGAAACACTGAGTAATCTTTATTAAGTATGCGGAATTTACTTAACAAATCTAAGAAGAAAAACTTTATTAATAACTCTAAATCTGCTTATTATGCAGATACTTCAACAACTCTAAGAATTTCGAATTTCTCTAAAACTCTAAATAATAACTTGTATGCAATCATACCTCTAATACCAATCTAGGGGTCCTTTTATAGGCTCAAGGATAACCCTAGTCGGTTTACAATTTGTATCCTTGTACGACAAGAAATCTAATACAGAATATTCTAGAATTACAAGACTTTCTATAAATGAATAAAACAGTTCTTTTAGTCTTGCAGTACTTTGACTTTGATAGCAGTACTTTGACTTTATCTTTAGCAGTACTTTGACTCTTTGACTTTTTCCAGTACTTTGTTTTTTACAGTACTTTCATATCCCAACAATCCTCCCATAACTTGAATTCTACTTGTTTGACTTCAAGTTCCTTTGTAAATTAATCTTTCACTTTTCGACTTCAAGGAATGATTGTGTCTTTGTCTTTAGATTGTATCTTTGTAGTTTACGTGCTTATCAAAGTATCTTTAGAATTATTCTTTACTGACATCATCCGAAGAAGCTCCATCTTTTGACAACACGACAACATATGACTATTTGTACATTAATTTAGTTTAAGTTGCGGTATATTCTCATCACTTCGGTGTGTTAACTCACGTGAGAGGTGAATCATTGAAAATTTAATGGATTTTAATCTCTTTACCAAAGCCATTAACTCGGAGTAGCCAAATGTTTTGGTGTGTAAGACCATGGTACATTGATAACCATATGATTTTAGCAAATCATCGACTATCAATGATTTGACTTGTCTTTACCAAAAGCTGTACCCTTCTGGACTAGTTAGTTCTTTTATCTCAGGTGAACTTTATCAACAATTATGTCAACGTGTTTTAGTATCTTCCCATGCTGGCATAATAATGCGACATGTACTAATTTTCCAACTCCTTGGAATGCCTTTATGTAATTTCTGTGTAACATTATGTTGATTATGTATTATGCAAATATTTGTTGATCGCTTTGCGTGTGGATTCTGTTTGTTTAAGGACGATTTTATTGAATTGTTGGAATAGAATGCTCCAAGCGCTAAGCACGTTCGTTTATTAGAGGGTAGCTTTGCTTCAACAAATTGTGATACGTCTTTGCCTTTTTATCATATATGTATAAAATTGTCTAAAACTTGTGTCGTTTATGGAATCTTATATCCCCTTTATAACCAGTCGAGAAACAAACTTGGATATTTGGTCTCCGTTGCACGACCAAGGATGGAAACCTTATGCAGACTCAGCTACGGTTCCATGTGAGCTCCTTAACCGTCTCTGTTTCATCGCTCATCATAATGTAATCGAATCCCGATGTTTTTTTAAGCCATTCCAGAAAAATATAAGCTAAAACAAACACCCTTTAAGAAAAAACGTAATGTTTAAATGGGGATAAAACCCAAAAAGTACCGTATTTGTTTGGTAAAAAATAGTATGGATTCAAACAATGAAAGGAAATCACCCACCCCCACATTTAAAACAACCCGGTTTTCAGCTTACTTATCCGGGTCAACTCGGTTTCAATAATTGACTTAAAAATTAGTAAGTCAAAGTGTTCCGTTATACTAGTATCACATTTTAAGAGACCATGGTTCAAAGGGTGAACATCTTGGGATCATTGACTTTTGTAGCAGCTTCATCTCAATATTTCCTAGTAAATGTGTTTTCATGATGTTAATGTGACGTTTTTTTTACCAATACGGCCCATCAACCAGGAGGTTGTGTGTGTTCCTAGTACTAGTAAGGGCTTGTTTCTTTTTTTTTCTGGATTAAGTGGGTGGGCCCCTTTCTGTTAATAAGTCTTAATGGGGAGGGGCACTCTTTGGTTTCTCTCTCCATATAGACTATTTAACAGAAAAAGAAACATATTATATGTGTGGCCCCACCACTATCTCCCCATTAAGAGATATTAACATAAAAAAGAAACACCCCCTAAGTGTTATTTATTGCGGTTTGCACTATTGTAAACTACAATGTATGCCATGCCATGCCTTGCCTACTCGAAGAAGAAAAAGGTTATCAAACTTACACATAGGGTATGTTTGCACTAGTAGGATGTAGCAGAAAGCAGTAGTTGTTTCTTTTAATAAAGTGTTTGCTAGCATAGGTGTATGGCTATAAGTACTATGTGCAAACGCTAGTTGCTTCAAAATGCTCGCTGTCATAGCCTTGCAATACATTTTGGTAGCTTTATATGACATTAGAACCATCTTACTCTTCAATATTGTTATTTGCTCGTTTCCTACTAAATCTGTTTTATCATGTTAATTTCCTAATATCACATATGAGTAGTACTAGTGTTATGTGTGTCAATATAGTTGCTTACTGTGGTACCTTATAAGTTAACTTTATCAACAATTACGTCAACGTGTTTTAGTATCTTCCCCTACTGGCATAATAATGCGACATGTACTACTTTTTCAACTCCTTGGAAGGTCTTTATGTAATTTCTATGTAAAGTTATGCTGATTATGTATTATACAAATATTTGTTGAGCACTTTGCGTGTGGATTCTGTTTTTTTATGGGTGATTTTATTGAATTGTAGGAATGGAATGCTCCAAGTGCTAAGCACGTTCGTTTATTAGAGGGTAGCTTTGCTTCAACAAATTGTGAGTACGTGCTGCCTTTTTATCATATATGTATAAATTCATCTAAAAACTTGTGTCGTTTATAGAATCTAATATCCCCTTTATAACCAGTATGAGAAACAAAATTCTGATATATGGTCTCCGTTGCCTGACCGAGGATGGCAACCTTTTACAGACTCAGCTACCGTTCCATGTGAGATCCTTAACCTGCATTTTTTACATTTTGTACCATGTTGTGAGTTATATAACCCGTTTCTGTTTCATCTCTCACCATAATGTAATTGAATCCTGATGTTAAATTTTAAGCCATTTCAGAGAAATCACGGGGATATACTTACCTCTTTGTTTATAACTTTTTTAGCAATTTAATTACGTTACTCTTATGGTCCGAAAGTTTATTGTTTTTGTAATAACCGGTTTCAATAATTGACTTAAAAATTACTAAGTCAAAGTTCACCGTTATACTAGTATTATCACTATTGTAAACTACAATGTATTCCTTGCCTACTCGAAGAAGAAGAAAAAGGTTATCAAACTTACATATAGGGTATGTTTGGCGAAAATAGCACTAGTAGGACGTAGCATAAAGCAGTAGTTGTTTGTTTTAATAAAGCGTTTGCTAGCATAGGTGTATGCCTATAATTACTATGTGAAAATGCCAGCTGCTTCAAAATGCTCGTTGTCATAGCCTTGCAATACATTTTTGTAGCTTTATATGACATTAGAACCAGCTTCATCTTCAATATTGTTATACTATTATTATTTTGCTCATTTCCAACTAAATCTGTTTTTATCATGTTAATTACCTTATATGACATATGCGTAGTACTAGTATTATAGTTGCTTACTGTGGTACCTTATAAGTTAACTTTATCAACAATTACGTCAACGTGTTTAAGTATCTTCCTCTACTGCGAGTTGTACTAATTTTCCAACTCCTTGGAAGGTCTTTATGTAATTTCTATGTAAAGTTATGCTGATTATGTATTATGCAAATATTTGTTGATCGCTTTGCGTGTGGATTTTGTTTGTTTAAGGACGATTTTATTGAATTGTAGGAATAGAATGCTCCAAGTGCTAAGCACGTTTGTTTATTAGAGGGTGCTTTGCTTCAACATGTTGTGAGTACGTGCTGTAACATATATAAATAAAATTCATCTAAAACTCGTCTCAACAGTTATCGTTTATGTAATCTAATACTCCATACCTTTTTATAACCAGTCTGAGAAATAAAATGCAGATATTTGGTCTCCATTGCCTGACCAAGGATGGAAACCTTGTACAGACTCGGCTACCGTTCCATGTGAGATCCTTAACCTGCCTTTTTTACATATTGTACTATGTTGTGAGTTATATAACCGTTTCTGTTTCATCTCTCATCATAATGTAATCGAATCCCATTTTACTTTTTAAGCCATTCCAGAGAAATCACGGGGATTTGTTCAGGTGTTTTTGGATGGAGGATTGAACCAGCAGAGAATGGGGGTACACGCTATTTTATCTCTTAAACAAGCATAAGGGGGTGTTTGGCGTATGGGCCTATTGAATTTTTGAAAAGCTAATAAGCTCAAGTTTCAAGGCTTATGAGCTTATCAACTTGAGCTTATAGCTTATTAAGTTCATAAGCTCATAGGCCTAAAAGATTCAGCTTATTAACTTTTCAAAAGTTGAATAAGCCCATACGCCAAAAATATAAGCTAAAACCAACACCCTTTAAGAAAAAACGTAATTAAATAATAATTTTTATATATATTTTTTCTAAATTTCTTGCCCCTGTGTTAAAGATTTGTGATGCAGTTGTTGTTGCTAAAATCTTAAACGCGACCCTAGTAATTCCACATCTTGAAGTAAATCCTGTCTGGCAAGATACAAGGTATTTTTACAGCGACTATATTTGATGTCGACCACTTTATAGAGGTCTTCCAAGATGAAATCTCCATAGTTAAAGAGCTGCCGAGCATGTACTCTTGGAGCACAAGGGATTACTACGGTACTGGCATACGATCTACTAGAATTAAGACGGCGCCTGTTCATGCTTCTATTGGTATTTGGAAAATGTGCTCCCGATGCTAAATAGGTTCGCGAAACAATTTTCTTTGACATTGTAATTCAATTCTAGCATAAACATGTCAAAGTTATCGGTTTTCTCAGTTTTCTGCTGTCACTTAATGATTTAATGTGTCGCTATCTGATCTCTCGCATGATCTTATGGTTTTACCATGTTTGCTTTCTCTGATACTTTAACCCTATAAAAAAGTAATCGTTCACCACTTAAAATTTATCAATTTGTCCTGAGGAAGCTGCAACATTTTTATGGACACGTAATTTAAGGGAAGTGTCTAAGTAGTAGCCAAATGTGTTCGATGTCCATCACAAATACGCATTATGGTACAGTGCTTCTTGTTGATATATTGACTGTGTAAAATAGTAACAGAGGTCATTGCTGCTATTGCCCCATTCTCGCACTGTTTATGCATTATGGTACAGTGGTGTTTATATTATTGAGTCAAACAGAGGTCATTGCTTTTTGTTGATATATAACTAATCAATTTGACGCATCATGTACAGTGTTGTTTATATTATTGAGTCAAACAGAACCATTATATCTAACAATTGCAGTTCTGATGTTTCAGTCATGGAATTGCTGCTATTGCCCCATTCTCGCACCGTTTAGGTTTTGATAACCTACCAAAGGAGATTCAGCTTCTTCGATGTAAGGTTAACTTTCAAGCATTGGTTTTTGTTTGATATAAGCCAATTTGGATTCTACTGATAGATTCCACTGAAGCTATGGTTTCCACTGAAAGCCATTTCTCCTTCCTCCCAACTGATGGATTCCACTGAAGGCTAATTGGGATTCTGCTGATGATTCTACTGAAGGCCAAAGTTAGTTATAACTTTGGCGGGAAAATCTATTACTCCTTCCTTCCTTTGTATAAATACTCATTTACATTTCATTTGTAACGCATTCATGAAAAGATTTGTGATATCTCTCTCTCAATTCCATTACAATCCTAGTGAATCATTTGAATACAAATACGGATTCATTTCTTCTTATGTGATTCCTGTTTGCTTTCATAACAACTACATTTCTTAAGCGATTTACGGTTGTTCTATCCGTGCGTATCAAGTGGTATTCGAGCCCTTTCTTGGCACGAGATAATATTCAAGATTGTTAAGCCGACATTCTTGATTTCCGGTTATCTTCTCGGTAATTCCGGCAAGTAACAAGATTTTACGGCAAAGAAATTAGTCACCACTAATTTCACCTATTCTATTACATCAGATTAGTGCCAAACATCGATTAGTGCCCGCATTAGTGCCAAACATGCAAGACGGTCACAAGGCTAGCCCATAAGTGGTTAAATTCTCTAGCCTTGAACAAGGCGATCGAAGCATTTGGTTTGGGTAATCAAGAATAGGACCGATGGTTGTTATTCCATTGTAGATGAGCAATAAAATTCTTGGTGAGATGGTGAACACAAGAACCACGATTAGTAATCAAGATTCTTCAATGGAATCACTCCAACAAGCTGTCGGTGATTTGCAAAGAACTATGGCGGTTGATGGGTGAAATGCAAAGAATGAGGAATGGTGAAGGTACCGATTTAAAATCATGGTAACAACGGTAGAAATGGTAACAATGGTCGATAACTACACAATATGGTAGGTTGTCTAAATTTGAGTTTCAAGATTCAATGGGGATGATGTGAAGGGTTGGATCTTTCGATGTGGCGGTTCTTTTGTCTTGATAATGTAGATGATGAGTTGAAAGTGGGAATTGCTGCAATGCATGTGCATGACAAGGCATTGGTGTGGCATCAGCAGTTCATTAAGCGATTTGGTGAAAACAGTTCATGGGAGGTGTATGAGAAACAAGCCTTGCAAAGATTTGGTTCATGTTTTGAAGATCCAATGATGGATTTGAAGAACTTGAAACAAACTGGTAGTGTACAACAATATCAAGATTTGTTTGAAGAATTGGTGAATAAGGTGGACTTGAGTGAAGAATATGCCATTAGTTTGTTCATTGGAGGGTTGAAGGATGAAATTGGGATGCCCATTAGAATGTTTAAGTTGTCAACATTAATGGATGCGTATAGCCAGGCCAAGAAGCAAGAAGCCACTAATGATGCATTAAAGCCAAGGTATAATTTCCAATCTCCTATGAGATCTGTTACTCTTGGTTATGTCAATAAGGATAGGGGTATTCTACAAAACCGGTTAATAGACCTATGGCTTTACTGCACCCACAAGAACACCATATGGTGAGAATAGACCCTTTAAGAGATTGACTCAAAAGAATTGGAGGATAAGAGGGCTAAGAATCTTTGTTTTTCTTGTGACCAAAATATGTGCACGGACACAAATGTAGTGGTCAATGCATTCATTAAGTGGTGTTAGATGAGGAAATTGAGTTTGTGGA
This sequence comes from Chrysanthemum lavandulifolium, assembly GCA_022545495.1. Lineage (NCBI taxonomy): Eukaryota > Viridiplantae > Streptophyta > Magnoliopsida > Asterales > Asteraceae > Chrysanthemum > Chrysanthemum lavandulifolium. The sequence continues at coordinate 5,495,076 of CM040242.1, read as the reverse complement.
AGAAGAATTGGTTAATGATGAAAGGGGTCGGGTGGGAAATTATGACCGGACTTTGAAATTGATCCTAATAATGAAATGGTGGCTCAAATTTCATTGAATGCACTCTTGGTGTATACAATTATCGACAATGAGGTTAAGGGTATGGTAGGCAAACAAGGGTGCATGTGCTTGTGGATTGTGGAAGTACACACAATTTCATTGATTTACAGACTGTCAAAAAGTTGGGTTGTAAGACTAAAACTATGTGTCCTTTGCAAGTGTCTGTGGCTAATGGTCAAGCTATGACTAGTACTTTGATGTGTTGTGGTTTATCTGTGATCATGGGAGAAGAAACTTATATGATTGATGCTATGGTACTACCTTTAGGAGGTTGTGAAGTGGTGTTGGGAATACAGTGGTTGTCTACTTTGGGAGAAATTATGTGCAATTTTGAGAAATTAACCATGAGGTTCTATGTGGGCAATAAGAAAGTACTGCTAAGAGGTTCTCAACAGGCTACACTTCAATGGATGCAACCTAGAGCACTGAACAGTGCTATGTTGAATTCTATGACAATGTGTGTATGTCCTGTGTCTCAGGTGGAGTACTTGGGTCATATCATCACTTTTAAAGGGGTTGCAACAGATCCTTCTAAGATTGAGGCTATGAAAGATTGGCCTACACCCAAGAATGTGAAGCAACTAAGAGGCTTTACGGGACTCATGAGGCTATTATAGGAGGTTCATTAAGGGGTATGGAATCATGAGTAAGCCATTAATCATTCTTGAAGAAGAACTCTTTTGAGTGGTGCGACATAGCTCAAGAAGCTTTTGAGCAATTGAAGTTAGCCATGATACAAGCACCGGTGTTAGGGTTGCCAAACTTTGAGAAAGAATTCAACGTGGAAGCGATGCATGTGGGCCGGTATTGGTCTTTGTGTTGTTGCAAGATGGTCATCCATTGGCATACACGAGTAAGGCCTTATCTCTCGAAATCAAGCTTTGTCCACTTATGAAAAAGAATTTTTAGTTGTCATTTTGGCATTGGAGAAGTGGAAGGGTTACTTAATGGGTAGACATTTTAAGATCAAGGTGACCACTTGACCTCAAATACTTGTTGGATCAAGGCTTACTCTCCTTTTCAAGTTAAATGGTTGCCTAAATTCTTTGGGGTATGACTATGAAATTGTCTATAAGAAGGGTAGTGAAAATGTGGTAGGCGATGCTTTGTCTAGGAAAGAAATGCGGGGGTCGATTATTGGCAATTATAGCTACTAATGTGACTCTTGAACTTCTCAAAGAAATTGAAGAAAGTTGGGTGACGGATGAGAAGTTGGCCAAATTAATAAAGCGGTTTGAAGATCCTAATTTCGGTCACCAAAGTACACTTGGACTAATGGCGATTAAGAAGGAAAGGTAGATTGGTGGTGGGAGGTAATGAGGTATTGAGAAAGAAAATCTTTCACAAATCCATAATGAATCGGTTGGTGGGCATTACGGTGTCCAAGTATTTGTGCGAAGATGAGTTCTATTTGTTATTAGAAGGAATGAGAAAAGTGGTTAAGCAATGGATCGGGGAATGTGATGTGTGTCGAGGCAAAAGCACGATCTCGGTGCCTATCCGGGACTCTTGCGACCTTTGCCCATACCGGTTAGAGTATGGAGTGATATATCCATGGACTTTGTGGAAGGCGCCAAAGTCTCGGGGAAGACTATTATATTGGTGGTGGTGGGCGGGCTCGATAAGTATGCTCATTTTATGTCCCTTGACATCCTTTCACGGTGCACAAGTGGCACAAGTGTTCTTAGATAACATCTACAAGTTACATGGTTTGCCAAATACCATTGTAAGTGGCGGAGATAAAGTGTTCTTAAGTGCTTTTGGCAATCATTGTTCAAGGCTTTGAAAGTTAAACTACAAATGTCAACGACTTACCACCCACAATCGGATGGACAAAGCAGTGGTGAATAGGTGTGCGGGTGTTACCTAAGATGTATGTCGGTGAAAACCAAAGAGTGGACACAATGGCTTTCAATGGCGAGTTTTGGTATAACACAAATTTTCTGCTCGCTATCCGAGACTACTCCATTGGAAGTGTTATATGGTCAAACACCACCCATCCACATGCCTTATTTGCACGGTGAAAATACGGTTGATCTTGTGGATAGAACAATGCAAGCAAGAGAACAAGTGGTTAACATGCTTAAATTTCATTTGAAGAGAGCACAAGGCAGGGATGAAAAGTTTGGCGGATAAACACGAAGCGATAGGAATTTTCAAGAAGGTGTTTGGGTTTATTTGAAACTACTGACCATACAGGCAAGTGACGACTAGACAAAGTCCCTATAACAAACTCTCGACTAAGTACTATGGTCCTTTCAAGATTATAGAAAATTGGCAATGTGGCTTATAAATTGCGACTTCCAAATGGTACTCAAATTCATCCATTATTCCATGTGTCCCAACTTAAGCTTTGCAAAGGGATGGTTGATAAGCTGGAACTCTTCCTATGTGTGATAATGAAGGACTCTATCGGTGTTTCGGTGAAAATCCTTGACAGGAGATTGGGAAAGGTGGGCAATCGGGCTGCTGTTTATGTGTTGGTACAGTGGTCAAATGGCAATGAAGAAGATGCAACTTGGGAACTTTATACTGAAGTATTAAAGAAGTATCCTGGTTTTGATCAAGAGGAAGCTACTAAAGGTGTTATTTGACTGTGGAAAGTCAAATGTTAAGGGGAAGGAATTTGATATAAGCCAATTTGGATTCTACTGATAGATTCCACTGAAGCTATGGTTTCCACTGAAAGCCATTTCTCCTTCCTCCCAACTGATGGATTCCACTGAAGGCTAATTGGGATTCTGCTGATGATTCTACTGAAGGCCAAAGTTAGTTATAACTTTGGCGGGAAAATCTGTTACTCCTTCCTTCCTTTGTATAAATACTCATTTACATTTCATTTGTAACGCATTCATGAAAAGATTTGTAATATCTCTCTCTCTCAATTCCATTACAATCCTAGTGAATCATTTGAATACAAATACGGATTCATTTCTTCTTATGTGATTCCCTGTTTGCTTTCATAACAACTACATTTCTTAACTGATTTCTGGTTGTTCTATCTGGTACGTATCATTGTTCCTCACATCAGAAGACTAGGAGACACCCTCGTTCAACGCCTTCAAAGCTCTCCTGCTACAAACAAAGGAACAAAGAACGATAAGTTGGAGGATGAAAGCGGAAGTGGAAAGTTTATCGTTTTACATCTCCGCTTTGACAAAGTATGTCTCCTTCCGTGTTTCTCCATCATGATCTTTAGAATGTAAATTTACGCCGTCTTTGTCTCCTTTGCTCTAAAACAGATTCTTTTTTCTCACATGTTGTTAACAACTTGATTGCATATATATTTTTTTTGATTCTAGAGTGGCACCAAGTGGGTCAAAATGGGTCGGGTTGACCCACCAACAATGTTTTGTATTTCATACTTCTATAAACGATTAATACCTAAAAAAGGTTTTGAAAAAACCATCACTAACATAATGATCCAGTTTTTTCCGATCAAGTTATTAGGAGGCTATAAACACTTGAATCTGCTTTTGATATTAACTGTTTGATCCGTTAGTGTTCGAATGGGTCAATTCATATTATGTTTTATCTCTAAGTGGACGAAAAGTGGTTCTGGTCAACCTAACTTCATCCCTACCAAAAAGTATACCATTGTTGACCCGTTACCTATAGGTGATGGTGGGATTATGAAGGACATATTTTTTACAAAATTTTATTGAATAGGATATGGCTGCCCATTCAGCTTGTGATTTTGGTGGTGGAAAAGCTGAAAAGTTGGCACTTGCAAAGTACCGCCAAGTAATTTGGCAGGGAAGAGTGATGAAAACTCAGTTCACTAACGAGGAGTTAAGACATCAGGGACGATGTCCACTCACTCCTGAAGAAATTGGACTACTTTTGACAGCTTTGGGTTTTAACAATGATACACGCCTTTATCTTGCATCGCACAAGATAACTTTTAATAATCCACCCCATGGAAAAAATTCAACTTTTCATACACGATTTAAAGGAATTATCTGAGTATCTGGTTAATTGTGCACACAATTGGAAGATAGTATTTATAATTTGTTTAAATTTTCACAATGTGAGGAAATAACATTTTACAATTAACCTTCATAGATCCAAATTAATATCAACAATCTTTTTGGTATGCTGATAATAGGCAAACCAGTATTTGACTATTTATGACATACATTAAGCGTACCAAGGCTGAGTTTTTAGCAAATCAAAGTCAAAACCGCAGCTTTTACAATTTACATTATCTGCTTGTTTTATCCCCTGAAACATAGGTATATGATGGAGAAGCAGGAATTTTTGCACTGCGTAAACTGTTTCCACTTATGGATGACAAAAAAAGCCTTGCATCTGACAAAGAACGGGCAGAAGTTGAAGGAAAATCTTCGTTGTTAGCGGCTGTTGATTATTATGTCAGTATGCATACTGACATCTTCATTTCAGCTTCACCAGGAAATATGCACAAAGCAATGGTATGTAAAGTTTACTTCATTCATCTTGTAAAAAAGAATTTTAGATCTTCAATGAGAATAAGCACACAGATAATTAACTAAATAAGCTGTGTGACATATTATTTTAAGCTCTACGCTCATAATTGGATATCCGGAAATGACCCCTTAATTCGCAAAATTAACATTTTAGAGGCGGCAAAATGTCGCAAAGCGGTAAAAAGTGCATAATATATGTGAAAATATTAGAACAAGTACACATTTTACCGAAATAGTTGTTTTGAAATAAGTTTTAACATTTTTGTGAAATTTACCATTTATTATTGAAATGTGAAAGCATGTCGATGTTTTGACTTATTTGAGAAGTTTAGGTGTTCCCAAAATTTTAATTTGCTAATTCTAGTTCATTCCTGGATATACATGAATAAAATGTATGATTCATTAATTTGTATCAGGGTGCACACCAAAAAGCCATTTAGGTGATTTGAAAAATATGCAAATATGACCATTATACTTCACATTTTCATTGAAAGTTGCTCATTTTGCAAAAAAAATCTTGCATTTTCAAAAAGAATGAGATTTTGCTTTAGAGGCTGCTATTTCAACCCATTTAAATAAAAAAAGATAAAGACCGGTTGACTTATATTAATGAGGAATCAAACGGGTCAAATATTTAGTTTAATGAAAAAAGTAAACTGGTTGAATGTGGTCCGAAGTGTATTCGAATTCAAAAAGACTTGACATAACTGTGTTGGTGTTGGGTTTATGGACAATAAATTAATAGACGTGTGTTAGGATCGAACTCGAGACCACGGGATTGCACACTTTGCGTATGAAGAGTAAATGATTAATAATTATTTATAAAATGTTATATTTAATTATTATATACACAAAATATTTATATGGTCGAACTAAGAAAAAGAAAGGGGTTGAGTGTCGAGTTTTGAAACTTAAGGAGGTGCTTGCAATGACTTGTTGGACAAGGTTTAATGCTATATAAATACACCCTTTTGGTCTTGGTCTTTGATGATGGATAAGAAAAGATAATCGACCCCACGAAAACAAATTTAACTTCACGGTAAATATTGATGTACGATTGGGCTTTTGCATGGTACTATGATATATCATGTATGTATTACACATGCATGTATTATATATGCATGATAATAGCAACAATTACATGCGTATTTGTTTCTACATTTAATGGTGATCGAATTTTTGAGTGTCAAGAAAATTATTTTGTGTCTTATTACTAGCATAATCTTTTACTTGGTATTAGTACGTGTGTACAAGAACGTGGTACAATCATACTTTTGATTGTATCTTGGATTGAATTACAAAAAGGTAAGGGGTTATTCTCATAATCCTATAAACCCTAATTAGGGTTCATCCTAATTGCTAGTTTGTGGATTTGATTCTTGTTCGGCTAGAATCAAGAAAAGGTACGCATATTCTTTTGTGTTAATTAATTGTTCATTAATAAATCTTATACGCTTCCGCTTGAATACTTTGATGTTTTGTGATTATTTATTTGAATGTCATGTTATATAATTCCAACAGTGGCATCACGAGTCATTGGTTTTAATGAGTAATTAATTACATAAACGCGTAATAAAACAAATACTTGTATGTTGTTTGATATGTTAATCTAGGGTTTATGTTTTATTTATGTTTTGGTCGATTTTTTTTAATTAATGGGGCGTTCCCCTATTTTTTTTTATGTCGACACATACATAAATTTTTTAGGGTTTTGAAAATTGTTTGCTAACCTTATTAAAACCTAGAATTAATATTGATTACGTGATTAATTCGTGAATAATTTGTTATGTGTCATGGAATTTTTATATGCGATCTTGTGACTATTTGTATAATTGTTATGATATATCCATGACAATATATGCATGTTTGTCATGGATAAGTTACTTTGATATTGTTTAATTGTTATGACATATTTTTTTGCGATAAATCTTGAATTGGGGAAGACTCCAATTATATATATTAATGAATCAATTATGTGCAATTTGGTATAATTTAATTAAGGGTTTACGCAATCGATTCATCGATGTATGTGGCTCACTTTCTAATGTTGGAGTGAAAACCCTAATTAATATATACATTAATTTAACCTAGACATTGATTATTAATAGGGTTTTATCGAATAAGTTGCATGTGGCTACTTGTTTACACATATAAATTGTTTATTATGTAGCATAGTTTTTAGTAGTTTATTTTTATTTGTTACTTGTTTGTTTATTACGTTAGGCAGTTTTAAGCAAAGGGTAATTTGAATAGAAAAATAATCGGACTAAACAATGGCGAAATTTGATTTGTTTGGAAGAGTTAAGTTTTCAATAGTTTAATTGATTGGTGACTTTGGTACAATGGTGAGCAGCTCACCCATTCGAATGAACTATAAAGGGGTTATTTAAGTGCGCACGATCGCGCTGAATGGATGTCTAAGGTTATGCGTTTGCGCTTACGGTCCTCTGCCCACTGTATGTTCGAATGGAGCTACTTAGTAGCGATAATATGTACAAGCTCATCTTAAGGGTGAATTAGTTTTAATTCCATGCGCCACCGGTGGTAATTATCCGAAACACTAAGTGTTTACACTTATGCAAAAATGCGGTATAATGGATGATAATTAACGCTAAATTCCTTGATTGGTGAACCCAATACCTCAATCAAAACTTTGATAATTTGATCTTTATGAATTGGTAATAAAAGTTTTTATTAAAATTATGCTACAAGATGAATGCATGACATCTTTGTACATCTTTGATTTGACCACATAAAATCAAAACTAGTACCCTTTAAATTAAGTTATATGCCATCTAATTAAAGGGACACTTGAAGTTGCAATTTACGTCATGACAGTACTTGGCGAGATTGTGATGGAAAGGTAAATCTCTATGTAAAGTCAGACCTTACATGGGCATATTTGCAGTTCTTTAAGTTAGACACTTAAGTTGAGTAGGAAGTGAGACCTGGACTCAATGGCATAAGATGGGATAAAACATGTTTATATTTGCAATAGCGTTAGAAATTATAAATCCCATGATGATCTAGGAGTTGGAAATTGTTTGCAATTAATGTTCGACGGATTACCTTATTATATCGTTCGTTGCTAGCGGATCAAGCGATGTAATGAACCTATGATAATTGGATCCTAGTTTTCGAGAAAATTCTATGGTTATATGAATATTACCTTGGGTATTTTATTTTCTTGAAAAGTTTAATTATCGAAAATACTAAAATTGAATTTTGCTAATTCTTTAAATGTATTAATGCAACATTAAACCGTAAATGAAGATTATTCTGAATTGGTAAATTGATCTACACTGTAAGGGTTTTTGGTAGAGTCAACTTTACTATAAGAATGAACCTAGTCCTCTTTTCATAAGAAAGAGTGAGATCCAACCTATTCCTTTTCATGAATGAAGAAAGGTATGATAGGACAATTAGAATTGTCTAAATTCTAAATACATAACTCGTAAGCAAATTTTAATAGTTAAGAAAATTGCATATTTACGAGTTATTAAATTAGAAGCTAGACTAATTCTTGTATAATTGGTAAAGACAAACTAGCATATTTTATCTAGTTGTTGTGCTTTGACCATTTAAAAGTACTACTTACAATCGTTGGAATAATAGAACTATTAAGAAAGAAATTGCATGCCCAATTTTCAAGTTAATAGCATTGATGGATAGTTCATCATATACATAGTAGAATACATTCTTTTAAGTACATAAGTAATTGTTATGTATGGACTTTTTCAAAGGTGTAGGAAAGTAAATAGAAAGATATTTTCTTTCACTTTGGTTAATGCAATACTTACAATGTTGTCAAATCCGGTGGGAGTATTTTGTTCTTATTCTTGAATAAGGAATTAATGTAATGATCTCTTATTCAGTGGGAGTTAAGCTTTGTCATCTTGGTAGTAACCCGATTATCTCTAAAATGTCTTAAGATAATTACTTTCCACTTGTAGACACTTATGTTTTCAAGGATAGTCATGTACGTTTCCTTATTAGACAATGAAGTGGTTCTACATCTACTAGTTATGCTAATATCAATGACACAATCATATTAGTCACATAAACAAACATATGTCGTGTTGTTTATACGCTACATGATGTTGTTCCATGCACAAGTGGGAGAAATCTATATTGTGTGCAAGGTACAACATATAGGTATATGATTTAATGGATTCTCTTGACGCAAGGTAAGAGACCAACATTCTAATATAACTTGTACATATCTAATTCAAGAAACACTTGGTGTTGCAATTTACGTCATGTGAGAACTTGGCGAGATTGCAACAACAAAGTAAATCTCTATGTAAAGCCAGACCTTGCATGGACATATTTACAGTTTCTAAATTAGACAAGTATTTAGAACAGGTGTCAAAATGATATATAAGACTACTTAAAATTAAATATTTATGTATTATTAGAATGACATAAAATTAAATAAAGTAATCTAACCTACTTCAATTTGTTTATTTATGTATTTTGGAATGACATAAATGAAAAATAATGTAGTCCTACATTATTATGAAGTAATATAAATTAACTTGAAATTACTATTGAAACCAAGAGTTGTGTTCATAATTACTTTAGTTAAACATGTTTATGATTCATTGTAAAGACATAAACATAAAGTCTTTTAAGACTTATAATAAAGTAAGACGTTAACTTGTTATGTTTTTTTTTAGTTAAGACATATACAAGAAGTCATTGAGTTGATCAATGATTTATAACGTATAATGGGATTATAACAGTTTATGTTTCTTGTTGAGACATGGATATTAAGTAACTTGGTTAAAGAGTACTTGTGTTATAAAGCATGTAATTGGCTTGGAAAGTCTATTATACCATTAAGTTGAATTAGTTGGTAAATAGGTAAGCCAAAAGGAATATGTTTATCTTATAAGTTGATGGTATGTTCAGTTAGGAGAATCAAACTCTATTTGATTTGTTTGATTCAAGATAACCATAACTTCTTTCTTAAAAAGTAACAATGTTAGAATATTGAGTATGGATTGAATATACTCAATATGACTCCAACCTAGAAGATTAATAAAACACCATTTCATTATGGAATGTGATGAATCACATTAAGTTTTAAAGTTGAAGATTACGAATTTGTTAAACTACTTATGAATAGGTTATTAACAAACTAATGTCAAGAATTATCAATGTGTATTTGTAATGTCCCAAATAGAGAACAATGTAGTTTTGCTCTAATTGCTAAGTATATATAGATAGTCTATATATTGCAAAAGGCAAGTGGGAGTTTTTATCTTGAAAGATAAAATTACAAAATACATAATCTTCTAAAACACGCTAGTAAAGATCATGATGAGGTTAGACATGTAAATGATAGACCTCATGATGATGGAATTTTCATTCATAGATCTGCAAGGATATCTCGGATATTTGACTTATATCTTTGAGAAATATGAGTTCTGGGATTATAGTAAACGATAATCATTATGATGGATTACCAAATATTGAATTGGGAAAATTACTCATACTATGAATGTTAAAGATCTTTGTCCATAAAGATAATCAATTTTGGAAATTTGGTTTATCTTAATAGTTAGACTAGAGAATGGAAATGAGTTTCTTCAAAGAGATGAAAAACCCTAGTGGTTTGAATTTCTATGTAGAAATCATATGGACAATATCGTACACATATTTAATGCATGTCTTATGACAAGATTATTAATCATATTTAAGCAATTAATTGTGATTGAATATTCTTTTCTAGACACATTAAATATATAAAGATGACAATTGTCATACTTGTTTTCATTAATATGAAATATGACAATGGAATATCGAAACTCTTTCTTGAGAAATTACTTGAGCGAGGACGGTAAGTAATTGAAAGGTTTTTTGAATTCATATAATCTTTGAAAGTGTACGAAGTGCAAATAATTCATGAATGGATAAATGCATGCATCTATGAAATTATTCTTATGTTTAATTATTAAATCCCATTTTCGATTTATAATTAAAATAAGATAAATTTTAAGTATTCTGAAAGCTAGTGGGAGTATTATGTTAAGTTTCTTAAATCTTATATGTTATATAACATATAGTAAGTAACATTACTTGTAAGCTAAATGTTAAGTCTTAGATTGGAATGAAACTTCACTTGTAAGATTTAAAATTAAAACATACAACCTTGGAATATATGTTTATTATTAATAAACATGTGCGATAAAATAAATGATTCTAATAAAACATGATATATCATTTGGGAAATTGATAAATATCTTTTGACAAGATAGAACGAGAATGAATTCTAAGTTTGAATGTAGATTCATCATGTACATCATATTGTGTATTAAAATTGTTGTATCATTCTTGAATAAGAAGTGATTTGACAACATTGATATCTAACTAAAAGTTATTAGATAGCTTGTGTAATGAATATTCTAAAAGAATTACATCCTCAGCCTGGAATTGCTCCTAGATTCTATAGATGAACAATATGTCAAATGTTGTGCAAATTGTCATCAGCTTTAAAACTTGAAAGTTAGGAAAGCATCAAACATTACACAATGAGATATTAAAGTTTACGGAGTTTTAATAAGCATATTGTTGTTTGTATACAATGATGCTGGTTTAATTGAGATGACACTCAATACTAGTCATGGTAGGATTTCATCCTTGTTAATGGCCATGTGAACTAGTTGTGCTTCTAAGAGCACAGTTGCATTATACATTAAAAGAATAAGAATACTTTAAACTTTTAAATGTTTGAAAGTTTAAATTGTCATAAATTGGTGAAAGAGGATGTCACACACTTTATGAATTATTATGTGGATTGTTGAATGCACACATACAAGGACTTCATTAATTGAATTCTTGAAATAAGTATTCTCAAAATTACGATAGATCAAGTTGGTTGATTTATGCCTTGTCAACAAGTATGATTGTCATTACTTGAGGTATAATTCATCAACTGGAATTTTCATGCATTGATCTATTTGGTATTTGGATAATGGATGTTAAAAAATTGTTATAATAAATCAAATACTTGGTATGTTTGATTTTATAATATATTGTATCCTATATTTGCATGTTTAATCCGTGAATAAATTTATTTATTCTAAATCGTCCGTTGTCAATTATTGATATGGGAGTATCATTAAACTAAGACAAATCTGAGAGATATTGTAGAATATACTTGGAAGTATATTGATGAGAATGCATACCAATTTCAGATGATATTCAATGAATTGAATATAGGACTTATCCAACTACATAATTTACTTTGTGGATATTGTTATAAGTAAATTATGAATAGTTATCCTCGGACTTGAGATACCGGATAAGTGTCATGAATGTAGTGCACTTATGTGGAACAACTTAACGCTATACGTGGCGGTAGTCATAAGGGTTGTTTCACGAAGTGTTGCAAAGTTAGGTGGGTTATTCTCGTAGTCAAGATAGAATTTGTTCCTTCAAATTTATTTGGAGTTTAATCTTCTTGGCCCTCGTAGGGTTGACAAGATGTTTGTGTGGCACACCCAAAGTTCTCCCAGAATATGTTCGGAAGATTTGGTAATCTTGCTCGATCACTTATAACGAGAAAGCAGAATAGTTGGATAAAGAATGACTTAATTCCATATCTTTATTTAACATGGTATTAGAAACAAAGGGATAATAATAATGAGAAATCATTAAAAGGTTTTCCGGAGCCTTGCTTGAGTTGTACTAGAGGCATCGAAGTGTTGCTAGCCGCTAACGAATGTGATCACTCTATTAAGATATGTCCAGTGGGGCTGTTGGGTTTATGGACAATAAATTAATAGGCGTGTGTTAGGATCGAACTTCGAGACCACGGGATTGCACACTGCGTATGAAGAGTAAATGATTAATAATTATTTATAAAATGTTATATTTAATTATTATATACACAAAATATTTATATGGTCGAACTAAGAAAAAGAAAGGGGTTGAGTGTCGAGTTTTGAAACTTAAGGAGGTGCTTGCAATGACTTGTTGGACAAGGTTTAATGCTATATAAATACACCCTTTTGGTCTTGGTCTTTGATGATGGATAAGAAAAGATAATCGACCCCACAGAAAACAAATTTAACTTCACAGTAAATATTGATGTACGATTGGGCTTTTGCATGGTACTATGATATATCATGTATGTATTACACATGCATGTATTATGTATGCATGATAATAGCAACAATTACATGCAGTATTTGTTTTCTACATTTTAATGGTGATCGAATTTTTTGAGTGTCAAGAAAATTATTTTGTGTCTTATTACTAGCATAATCTTTTACTTGGTATTAGTACGTGTGTACAAGAACGTGGTACAATCATACTTTTGATTGTATCTTGGATTGAATTACAAAAGGTAAGGGGTTATTCTCATAATCCTATAAACCCTAATTAGGGTTCATCCTAATTGCTAGTTTGTGGATTTGATTCTTGTTCGGCTAGAATCAAGAAAAGGTACGCATATTCTTTTGTGTTAATTAATTGTTCATTAATAAATCCTATACGCTTCCGCTTGAATACTTTGATGTTTTGTGATTATTTATTTGAATGTCATGTTATATAATTCCAATAGTTGGTGGGTTAAAAGTTCAAACCCAACCCATTTCGTTCCAACCCGTCTAACGGACCTTTTTTACCCTTTTGCTACGCTGACTATAAAAATAAAGTATGATGCTTTAACAACTTGGAATTATACATGACCCTTACTTATAAAACGAATCATTGTTCCTTGTTTTTCAGCTAGGGTGTCGAGCATTCAAAAACTTGAAGACTATCAGACCAATAATGGTGCTCTCGAGCCAGCTCTTTCTTAAAGAAACTATGGAGTGGCCCGAGTTTCAATGGGCTATACAAAACGCCCATCAGAATAGACAAGGTCAAGTTAGGTTAAGAAAGGAGACACAATCCATATATACCTATCCCATACCAGATTGTATGTGTCAACAACATTAGTTAGTTATTTTTTTAGTTCTGTAGAGAAACTATAGTGTTCTAAATTGTTATTCACTCGGTTACACGTGTAAATGAGCATGGATTACAGATAGATGAAGCGATATTTTTTTAGTCGGTAGGTAAATGATGCAACATCTGGTTGTTAATTTGTTATAGAATGTATGTTCTGCATGTGTTTGTCTATGGTTTTTGCTTTTGAGAAACCATTTTGTTTCAGATTTTTATCACGGTTTGGTTATCGGTTTTTCCTATCCACCTCCATGGCCTTGGAGACTGCCTCACGGCTGTGGTTTCAACTTACTAGTGGAGGAAATGGTATTGATATATTTAACGAGGGTTTCCGCTCATTAAATATATTGTTGCTAGAGTTTCTGCATGAATTCAAAGAAGAAGATGATCAATGAGGGTGACAGTCACATAAAAACACAGTATTAAAGCACATGCAGATCATTTCACATATACATATAAGTTCACACATAATTAATTTACCAATAAACATTCTACCATATTGTCATAAATTGATTCAACGAAAGTACAAAAAACAAATTAGCTAAATACGTTATAAATAGAACAGTACAAGTGAAGATGGGCAGCTTCTATGGAGAGCAACGAGCAATTTTGAACACACATTGAGACCATTCACCAAGTAAACTTAACAAAGAACTTCTTAGCATTTCCCATTCTCCTTCAAGGCCATTTCTTATCTCACAACATTTGAGGTAAGGCCAATTTCCAGATTTGTTTTCCATCACCTCATCAATTAGCTTCAAGAAGTAATCAGCGGCTTTGAGCCCCTCATCTGAAGATGTGCCTCAACGTACAGGGTTGGCAAATAGAAAACAATGCATCAAAGAGGAGTACCGAGTAGTTAATAAACGAGCCTACCTCGTTTAGGCCTATACTCGACTTAGTTCGGATCGTTAACACCCTATCTAGATCCGCCACTGCTTGTTCCGCCGTTTATGCGGAGTGCCACCTTAAAAACAAAGAAACTACTTCAGCTTATATAGAATTGTGCCATTAGTATGAAATTAAAATGCAATCGACAATAGAGAATCTTAGAAAACAGGTACATAAGTTGCACTTTATCCATGGCCGTCTACCATCTTTTTGAAACTTTAACATCTTTAACACAATAAGAGACCAAAAGTGTAACAAGTTTTATGATGGATACCGTTTATGTAAATTTTGGTATTTAGAGACCAAAAATGTAATTTGGTATAAACTATAAGGACCATCATGTAATTCAATATTAAAAGAAGGAAAGTGTGTTATTTACTCACCGACGGTTACAGGTTGTATTCTTTCTCTCCAAATATTAAGCTGGGTACATGCAGCAATACCTTCAGGTAGCTTCTCAAGAAGAGCACAACGATAAAGGGAGAGATGCGTCAGATTTTTTAACTTACAAATTCTATCAGGAAGATGTTTAATCTTTGTACCCGACAAAACTAGACTCTCCAGAGATTCCCAAGACAAGAACAGTCTCCAACATTGAGCAGCTTCAGACGTTTTAGCATGCAGATGCTATTTGGAAGATATTCAATCTTCTTATTACCCCTCCCATATAGCTCTTCTAAACATTCTAATTGGCCAAGATTCTCTGGTAACTTCTCAAGAAGATCACAATCATCGACCATGAGAGATTTGAGACATTTCAACATACAAATGCTATCCGGAAGATGTTTTATCTTTGTAGATGACAAACAGAGCTCCTCTAGACATTCTAACTTGCCAAGATCTTTGGGAATCTCTGGAATATCGTCTTTGAATCTAAGCTTTCTTAAGCATCGTAAACTACAAATCATGTCTGAAAATTTCTTAAAGTCTGTGCAAGCACATAGACCAAAAGAAATAAGCTTCTCAATATTTCCAACTGATGACGGTAGATATTCTTTATAATAACAACGAAACCGCAGCTTTGGGAGATTACTGTTGGGGTGCAATGGGCATAAATCTAGGGACTCACCATCCAGACGTAAACTAGCTGAAGACCGACTATCCTTTGGTTCCAATTCACCACCGAGAACCTTAAAATCAGAAAACCTCAAACACGAGGTTAAGTCTAAGTAGACAAGTTTTCTTAGACATCCAACGGGAGCGTTAATTTCTACCAACTTATCACAACCTTGAAGATCTAACCTCTCAAGATTTGGTAACAGCTCAAGGTCAAGGCTCCTCAACCTTGATTTACGAAGTTCAAGGAATTTGAGATTTGGACATGCACTAGACACGTGAAGAACTTCAAAATTAGCACAATCATTAAGAGATAATTTATCAAGATTTGGAGTTAACCCAAGGTCAAAGGTTCTTAACTTTTTTGAGTAACTGATATTGAGATAGTTGAGCTTTTGACAGCTAACAGGCATGAAAAGTTCTACTAAATTAGGAGTATCTTCAAGAAATAACGTCT
This sequence comes from Chrysanthemum lavandulifolium, assembly GCA_022545495.1. Classification (NCBI taxonomy): domain Eukaryota; kingdom Viridiplantae; phylum Streptophyta; class Magnoliopsida; order Asterales; family Asteraceae; genus Chrysanthemum; species Chrysanthemum lavandulifolium. The sequence goes on along the minus strand of CM040242.1, from coordinate 5,479,164 downwards.
CAAGATTCGGAGTAATCCTAAAGTCAAAGGTCGTCAACGCTGACCCATTGAGAGACATGAATTTGAGTTTTTTGAGAACCTACCAACAAAAATAAGACAAAAAAGATTAATATTAACGTATTAACAAGACCAATAAATTAATAGCATTATTACGAAACAACCGATCAACAATTATTCTACCTTTTTTTCTCCCTCTTCCCAAAGTTGTTCCATTCTGCTCCGGTTCAGTTCAAGTCCAACAAGATTGTTTGCTTGAAATGTTTTGGGTAAATACACGAAAGGGTAATAAGAACATATCAAATATTTTAAAGAGTTTGAAAAGTATTGGGCGGTATTCTCAAGACATCCCGTATCTCTATGATAATAATTTCGTAATGGAAAATACACTCGAAGATATCTAAGTTGCTTCATTTTTCCAAGACCTTTCATAACAGTTCCCGCATTTGTGTCCGACTCACGAAGTTCTAAACATGTTGTTTTTTTAGTACCCTGCAATACAAAAACAATGTCCAGAAACCTGGGAAGTCAGAACAAATGCAAAGGTTTTAGTTTTCTCTACATTACAAGTAAACTGATTTTTACCTCGTCATCAGCCAATATACCTTCAATTTCCTCTTTAATCCAGAGACGGCTATGTTTGTTTGGTTCATTCGGGTGCTCACGACGAACAATGTTCTTTCCCATTTCTTCTATATGGTCATGCATGTCCAAATATTCCTCACCTTCATCTTCATCTTCATAAATAGTTATGAGAGATCTCTGCTCAAGAACTTTTAAACCATTTATAGCACGAAATCCACAGCATTCAAGAATTCTGATTGCATCTTTTCTTCTCCAGCCTTTCATCATACATGCAATGTCTAGAAATATTTCCTTATAATCTTTCTCGAGACTTGTATAGCTTAATTCTAGCTTTTCCTGAGTCTCCTTTAAGGGAATTTCTTTTAGTCTTTCTATGGCATCCTTCCATTCATGCTCATCTTTACCACAAAGAAATGAACCCAAGACTTTGAGGGTCAAGGGAAGACCAGCAGCATAATGTACAACTTTTCCTGATAGCTCTTCGAATTCTTTAAGTGGATTCTCTCTTCCAAATGCATGCCTACTGAAGAGGGAAATTGCTTCCTGTTCTGATAAGAGAGCAATATCACGAATCACGTTCACTCTGTGTGCTTCCAACACTTGCTCATCTCTATTGAGACAAATTGCTTCCTTATCTGATAAGAGATCGATATCTGGAATCAACTTCACTCTGTGAGCGACCAGCACTTGCTCATCTCTCGTTGTAACGATAATTCTACTTTGAACCACCAGCTAACGCCTCAAGTTGGTCTATGTGATTCACATCATCTAGAACAAGAAGAACCTTTATACCGGAAATCCTGTTTTTCAACATGTTTTTCCCATCGTAAACACTATCTAGAGTGACTTGTTCATTTAGCACTCTTGAAAGGACTTGTTCTTGTAACTTATTCAAACCCAAATTTGTGGAAACTTTCCTCACATTCTCAACAAAGATTTTGGCATCAAAATCAGCAGATAGATGATCAAAAACAGCTCTAGCTGTAGTTGTCTTCCCAGCCCCTCCCATGCCCTTGATCCCTATCATGCGAACATCATCAATTCCCATTTCTAAAGATGCAACAACATCCTTTACTCGAGTCTGCATGCCTACTAACATTTTATCAAAGCCGGAATTGATGGGACGTAAATCTAGTAAAATATCTTGAACAATTTTTTTGATGAATTTAGATTCGTCCCTGTGTGTACGTAAAAACAAGATATGTTTAGTACTATAATAATAATATTTTATCCATGCATAAGTAAGAAATTACCCATCACGAGTGTTCTTCAGCTCCCAACCAGCCAGACTAGCTGCTTCTTCTAGAGCCCCTTTCCATATATGAGCAGCCTCTTTCTTTTTATTCTTGGAAAAGGCATTTTTAACCGCCCCGATTTGGTTTCTCACTTCGGTGGGTTCCACATCATAGAAAACAGGGTACGCAGTGTGCTCATCCATCTTCTGGCACTCCATAATCTTGACAAGCTCATCCAAACACCATGACGAAGAAGCATAGTTTTGGGAAAAAACAATGATGTAAAATTTGGAGTTTTCAATGGCTTTGATAAGCTCATCGCTGATAGTTTTCCCTTTATGGATTCTTACATCATCCTTGTAAGTGTAAATGCCTTTTGCATTAAGAGCTTCATAAAGATGGCCAAGAAAGTTCTTGCGAGTGTCTTCACCCCTGAAGCTTAAAAAAACATCATACTTGAAGCTAGTTTGAATGGATGAAGTTGAAGTGGACACCATAATTTTTGGTTCAGATGAGTTTGAAGAAGATGCCATTGAATAAAAGTAATAGATAAAGCCCAATAGCATCAGCATCAGCGTAATTCCTAATGAAGTTATGGTTGAAGGATCGGAGGAGAGACTTAATATCTTGCTGAAGGTCAACATTTTTACAATCTGATTGCAAAGAAAAACAGCTTGATAATGTGAAGGTGATTGGTTAGGTAAACTATGATGAAACTGATATGGTTGAAAGAGTCTGTGAAGAAACAAATTAGTTTTTGCGAGTATCTTCACCCCTGAAGCTTAAAAAAACATCATACTTGAAGCTAGTTTGAATGGATGAAGTTGGAGTGGACACCATTATTTTTGGTTCAGATGAGTTTGAAGATGATGCCATTGATTAAAAAAAACCTTGAAAATGTGAAGGTGATTCGCTTAGGTGTAAATTATGATGAAACTGATATGGTTGAAAGAGTCTATGTGAAGAAACAAACTAGTTCCTACTGCTGCAGCGATGTTGAGAAACAAAAGCCACTCATATGGTCTTTTTGGTCAATGAAAAACAAAGATAAGATTCACAATTTGAAAAGAAAGATAAGCCACTCATATGGTCTTTTGGTCAATGAGAAAGAAAGATAAAATTCACCAAAAAAGAATAAGCAACCCAATACATCCTCCTGGAAATTGCTTATTCAAATCGAAGTAATTTAATCTGTTTCTCCAAAAAGACACAAATAAACTCATCAATTTAATTACCTAACAACTTCTTAGAAACTGCTTATAAAGACTTGCTCCGACATTCTTTTTATAATTATTTTTTCCACATATGAGCTTCCTTGTAAACTATTGTCCGGCCACTTACACTATGTAACTGTTTTATCATTGCTACAGTTAGTATAAAATTCGGTCAGGGTGGACTTACTCGGAACATGAGTTCCGCGAAAGACTCTTGAACCTAATTTTTATATCAAGTATCGACGTGAAAATGTCGACCAGCTGGATCACAAAACACAAAATCCCAACCTAATCATTAAAACCATTTTCTTTTTTTTACCAAAAGCCAAGTAGTAGTAGTGGTGTGTGAAACGACAAAACAATTTTGCCATAACTAATTTAGACCAAATGCGTGACCATATGCTCCTAGTAGTGGCCACTTGTTGGAATATTCATATTAATCAAAATCAAATAAAACATACACTATTCAGTACGGGTGTGTATCCAAGTACAAAACAACTCATATCAATCTATCCTTAATAAAACATGAATCTTATCAAAACTAATAATATCACTATTACTCCATGAAACTTATTAACCAATATCACATTCATGTACAAACTTATAATCAACAAAATTAGGAGTAAAAATACGAACACTTGTGACATATAACTAAAAGCCCTACGTATTTAGCACCAGCACGAACCCATATCGAGTGATATAAGCTGCAAAAGGATCGAAATTTATCAACACAAACTTGTGATTTTTGAGAATGAATGCACAAACAGCATATCAGCACGAAACGTATTAAAACCAGTGGTAATGGTAATGACAGCTAAGAAAAAACCAAATTTACCTATTTTTCAAGCAGTCTCTTTTATTAGTTAACCACCTGTTGCAACTAGGGGTGTTAATCGGGTCGGGTTGGTCGGGTTCGGGTCAAACGGGGTCTGGTTGATCGGGTTAATCAAAAACTTTTAATTAATAATATAATGCAAACTTCAACTTCCCAGACCAACCACCAAACATTCCTGGAGGCACTGATCTTCACCCTTCTCAGATACAATAAGTTGCGGCTCACTATGCGAACTCCTACTCCTCAACAAATGATGATGATCAGTTGCTGCAACAGCCTTCTTCGGACGATGTTGTTTCTAGTGACACTTACTTGCAGACTAGCTCATCCTTCGTGGACGTCGTTTCATCGTCATCATCTAGCAGTTTTATGATGGATTATGATATTAGATATACCAGATTTTGGTATATAATCCAAACATTAATAATATACCAGATTTTGGTATTTTTCCAGGATTTGATGATTATTTTATGACCCTTGATCATCATCAGGCTGCTGATTATAGATCAGAAGAGGTTGTCTACGACGGGGGTGTGTATTCGCAAGATCCAACCATGTTGTGGAACTTTTAAACATAAATTATATATACATATAGTACGAAACTTATATATATAGGATCGGAGTTGATAAAGAGGGAAATTATGAGGTGAAGGTTGGCGTATATTTATATAGATATGCATGCATGGAGATGATAGAGGAGCATGCATGCAGTCGATTACTTTGTATATGCATGCATGTCCCCATTCTCAGCTCATTTTTAGCTTCCACCATTCATATTATACGATCATCATATCATACAGATATACATTATTTATTATATTTTTGTTTTCATAAGTTTTACCGTCCCCCTTCGTTAACTTGTATCGTATAATTGAACAATTGTGGTTTACATGTGGATATGTCAATGCAGTTACCTTAAAGAAGAATGGAGAGGGAGGGTACTGGAGACGTCTGAAGATATTTGTTCAAGATTTGATAATTTACGCTTCATCTCACTTGAGGTAGCGTACTTTTTAACGAATATCCTCTTTATGTAATTTCATAAATATTATCACACAATATTAAAGTTCTTTACTAATATGGGACACTTTTTCCGTTTTGGTGGTGGTTGGGGGGATTAACGCTTTCCAAACATCTGTTATACAAGTTTACACTTTTTGAAACAGACACGGAAAAATAAAAACACTAGTAATGCCAAACGTGGCCTTGTTAGTACAAGCAGTTTTTTTACGTTCTCACTTGGCTTTCACTTGCTATGATTATATGAATGTTGAATCTGGAATCTTGTTGTTTGTGCAGTTACCGCAGCAGCCAAATTTATTTGACTGTGGTCTATTCTTGCTCCATTACGTAGAACTCTTTTTGGAACAGGCTCCAACTAATTTCAATCCATTCAAAATATCAAAGAGTGTCGACTTTGTAAGTAAACTGACTCAACTTTCATCCTCATAGCATCAGTTTTAGTTACATGTCTGATTTATTTTTCTACATATTGACGTTTAAGCAGATAAAGATACCTTTTATGGTACTTTATAATATACTTGGCGTCACACCATTTGTTCAGCATCTTGTATCGTGAGTATGTGCTAGTTTTTCTGGATTATTATTCTTAAAGTTAATACGAATCGCATATTTTTCAGCTAAATGTGGACTGGTTTCCGCCTGCTGATGCATCCCTTAAAAGGGTGGTTATCCAGAGATTAGTATATGATCTCCTAGAGGCACCTTCTCAGGAAGCTCCTCCTGTACGTGCCAATGATGATAATTTCCATAGAGAAACTGCTGTAAATTTCTTTCCAGAAACGTTCAATAATAACCCTTCAACGGTTTGTCAAACTTCTCATGATGATGAGGAAATTGAAATTTCTTTGTTGCCATCATTAACTATGACAACTGAACCATGTTCTTTGGGTCCTACTGAATCCTTAAAACCGACATTTGAACCAAGATCATTTCTAAGCATGCAATTTCCTTCCTTCAACGAGGCAACATTTGATGGGTACAAAGTTCCTAGCACCATCACTTGAGGTAATTCTGTTCTAGTTTGTCATCTGAAGTCCTAAACTACATTTGGAAAAATGGGCAGGTTGGGTAACAGGTCAAAGCGGTTATGCGGGTCAGGTCAGCTGGGTTTACCGAACCACCTTTTTCCATTTTTAAAAATAATTCTATAAATATTAAATAATAAGTGCCTTAAAATAATTTATACTTTCAAATAACATGAGTAGGAAGTTTTATGCATTGCAAATAAACTTTGGGTGGCTTTTGAGCCTTTTGATCTATTAGAGATAACCGTAACTTGAATTTGACTCGTTGTGACTGTTTTGGGTAAATTTTGACATTTTAGTCTTAACATAACACAGCTTTCATTTGTAAAACAGGAAAATATAGAAAGCGGAGGACAATCTGTTTTTCTCTGACAGAAATTGATCTTGAGCAAGACAATGGAATCACACCCGAAATCCCATATTCATCCCAGAATCTCAAAAACATTAACTTTTATGAAACATCGCCACAAACATCAATCTCCGGATGTGAAGATTCATTTGAAGTCATCAATAGTAATAAGCAAATGAATGAAGAAGTCGACTTCATGGAGATGAGACATGAACCAAGATCACCATTAATGAAGCATGTGGAAATTCCTGATGATAACGATAATGGTAACGGCTATGCTTATAATCTTACATTATCTTCTCATTTTTCCGAAATGCAAGCAAATGGGTCCACCGGTTCCGGTGAGTCCTCGGGCTATCAGATGTGCAGCATCCTACCAAAAAGATGCGAACGACAGAACCACCTCTTGAAGATGGGTCTCCATTTATCTGAATATAGTGTTAATAGGTTTTTGTTGGATGATATGTAGCAGAATGGACCACCCCCACCTGTATACTGTTGGTTATTGATATTTTGCGTTTTGGTGTTTGTTTTTGAAAGGTCCAGTTATGGGGGATTATGATAAATAATACTAGTAGTGTTTAATCCTTTGAACTACTCTACTTGCTTTTAATTGAGTTATATCATATGTCTTCTAAAATGGGTAAAAAATCAACACCAATGTGCACGTTGCACTTCTAAGCTTAAAAGGTGAAAGATGAAAGGTTAGATGAAGTAAGCGAAAATCTACCCTCTCGAAGACGAGTCAGAACTCCTCGTGGAGAAGATTAAGCGCGGTATACGGGAGTTGTTTATTTGTATGTGTACAAACAAAGTGCATAGTAAAAATGTGTAGAAATGAAAAAGGATCTTATGAATGAGATTAGTAGTGTGATTGTTTAGAGACACACCATCATAAAAATATAAAACTCATCATAAGTCTGGGTATAATGTCTAGATCCGATGACGAGGTCTAACTCGGACGGCCTGTACCAATCGTCTATAAATCGAGCCATTTGATGAGCCGTTCAAAAATCATTTTAACTATACAATTTACCACAATATGCCATTTTTGTATTACATTACACCAAATTTTCTTGACATTTTAGTCCTCTTCCTATGCTTCTTCCCCTACCCCTTTCCCGTCCTCTGAATTCTCCACTGCCATGACCTCCATGAGGACCCCTTGGCTCATGGAAAAGTAAGAATTTAACCATGTCAAACACTTTGGATAAATTAAAATAATATGGGATCTACTTCGGATATCACAAGGATTGCCGCACGTCAACCGTGGTTCCTATCAATGCCATGGTTCCTAGCCATCGGATATTGCAATATGTCAATGTTTATTTTGAGGACATGTATTTCATTTTGCTCAATAAAGGTTTTAATCACAGTATGGTAATCGTTTTTTCCTCTCCACCTCCACGGCCCTGGAGACTCAACACAGCCGTGGTTTCAACTACTAATGGAGGAAATGGTATTGATATATTTGACGAGGGTTTTCGCTCATTAAATATAATGTCACCAGAGTTTCTGCATGATTTCAAAGAAGATGAATAAGAAGGTGAGAGTGGTGAGATAAAACACAGTAGCAAAGCTCATGCAGATCATTTCACACTACATATAAGTTCACACATAATTAATTTACCTATGTCACAATAAACATTCAACAATATTATCATAAGTTGGTTCGACGGAAGTACAAAAAACAAATTAGCTAGATATGTTATAAATAGAAATAGTAAAACGATCAAACAATGCAATTGAAGATAAGCAGCTTCTACGGAGATCAATAAGCAAGTTTGAACACACATTGAGACCATTCACCAACTAAACTTAACGAAGAACTTGTTAGTGTTTCCCATTCTCCTTCGAGACCATTTCTTATTTCACAACATTTGAGGTCCTGCCATTTTCAAGATTTGTTTTCCATCGCCCCCATATAAATTAGCTTCAATAAGTAATCAGCGGCTTTGAGCCCCTCATCTCAAGATGTGCCTCTACGTACCGAGTAGTTAATAGGCCTATACTCGACTCTGCTCGGAATCATTATTTAGATCCGCCACTGCTTGATCCGTCGTATATGCCAAAGTGCCACCTTATAAACCAAGAAACTACTTTAGCGTATATGGAATTGCGCCATTAGTATGAAATTGAAATGCAATCGACAATAGAGAATTTTTGAAAACAGGGACAATAGTTGCATTTATCCATGGACGGTCTACCATATTTTTGAAACTTTAACACCTTTAACACAATAAGGGACCAAAACTGTAACAAGTTTTATAATGGATACCATTTATGTAAATTTTGGTATTTAGGGACCAAATTTTGTAATTTGGTATAAACTATAAGGACCATCTTGTAATTCAATATTAAAATAAGAGAAAAAAGAATTTAGAAAAAAAAGGAAAGTGTGTTATTTACTCACCGACGGTTACAGGTTGTATTCTTTATCTCCAAATATTAAACTTGGGACATGCAGCAATATCTTCAGGTAGCTTCTCAAGAAGAGCACAATCACGAAGGTCGAGAATCCTCAGATGTTTTAACTTACAAATGCTACCAGGAAGGTGTTTAATCTTTGTAGCCCACAAAACCAGTTTCTCGAGAGATTCTAACTGGCCAATGTCCTCAGGCAACTTCCCAAGACAAGAACAGCCTCCAACAATGAGCAACTTCAGACGTTTTAGCATGCAAATGCTATCTGGAAGATATTCAATCTTCTTACTCCTCACACATAGCATCTTTAAACATTCTAATTGGCCAAGATTCTCTGGTAACTTCTCAAGAAGATCACCATTATCGACTATGAGAGATTTGAGACATTTCAACATACAAATGCTATCCGGAAGATGTTTTAACTTTTTAGATGACAAACAGAGCTCCTCTAGACATTCTAACTTGCCAAGATTATCTGGTAACTTCTCAAGAAGATCACCATTACCGACTTTAAGATATTTGAGACATTTCAACATACAAATGCTATCCGGAAGAAATTCAATCTTCTTACTCCTCACATGTAGCCTCTCTAAACATTCTAATTGGCCAAGATTCTCTGGTAACTTCTCAAGAAGAGCACCATCGAGATGAGCACCATTATCGACTTTGAGAGATTTGAGACATTTCAACATACAAATGCTATCCGGAAGATGTTTTAACTTTTTAGATGACAAACAGAGCTCCTCTAGACATTCTAACTTGCCAAGATTATCTGGTAACTTCTCAAGAAGATCACCCTTATCGACTATGAGAGATTTGAGACATTTCAACATACAAATGCTATCCGGAAGATGTTTTAACTTTTTAGATGACAAACAGAGCTCCTCTAGACATTCTAATTGGCCAAGATCTTTGGGAATCTCTGGAATATTGAATTTGAGTTCAAGCTTTCTTAGGCATCGTAAACTACAAATCATGTCTGAAAATTTCTTAAAGTCTGTGCAAGCACATAGACCAAAAGAAATAAGCTTCTCAATATTTCCAACTGACGACGGTAGATTTTCTTCATAATTACAACCAAAATGAAACTTTGGGAGATTACTGTTGGGGTGCAATGGGCATAAATCTAGGGACTCGCCAACCAGACATAAACTAGCTGAAGAACGACTATCCTTTGGTTCCAATCCACCAAGGGAAACCACAAAATAGGAAAACCTCAAACAACCTTCTAAGTTTAAGTAGCCAACTTTTTTCAGACATCCAACTGGAGCGTTAATTTCTACCAACTTATCACAACCTTCAAGATCTAACCTCTCAAGATTTGGAAACCGCTCAAGGTCAAGGCTCCTCAACCTTGATTTACGAAGTTCAAGGAATTTGAGATTTGGACATGCACTAGACACGTGAAGTTCTTCAAAATCAGCACAATCATTAAGAGATAAATTCTGGAGGTTTGGAAACAGCTCAAGGTCAAGGCTCCTCAACCTTGATTTACGAAGTTTAAGTTTTTTGAGATTTGGACATGCATTAGACACGTGAAGTTCTTCAAAATCAGCACAATCATTAAGAGATAATTCCTTGAGATTCAGAGTCAACCCAAGGTCAAAGGTTCTTAACTTTGAGTTACTGATATGGAGGTAGTTGAGCTTTTGACAGCTAACAGGCATGAAAAGTTCTACTAAATTAGGAGAATCTTCAAGAGATAACGTCTCGAGATTCGGAGTAATCCTAAAGTCAAAGGTCGTCAATGGTGACTCAGAGAGAGACAGGAATTTGAGTTTTTTGAGAACCTACCAACAAAAATAAGACAAAAAAGATTAATATTAGTGTATTAATAAGACCAATAAATTAACAGCATTATTACGAAACAATTACTCTACCTTCTTTTCTCCCTCTTCCCAAAGTTGTTCCATTCTGGTACTATACATATCAAGTCCAACAAGATTGTTTGCTTGAAATGTTTTGGGTAAATACAAGAAAGGGTAATTCTCACATTTTAGATATTTTAAAGAGTTTGAAAAGTATTGGGCGGTATTATCAAGATCTTCGGCAGATATTTTATATCGAAAATACACTTTAAGATATCTAAGTTGCTTCATTTTTCCAAGACCTTTCATAACAGTTCCCACATTTATGTTCGAAATACGATGTTGTAGACATTGACATACTGTTGCTTCAGTACCCTGCAATACAAAAACAATGTCCAGAAACCTGGGAAGTCAGAACAAATGCAAAAGTTTTAGTTTTCTTTACATTACAAGTAAAGCGATCTTTACCTTGTCATCACCAATATATCTTCAATTTCCTCTTTAATCCACGATCGGCTATGTTTGTTAGGTTCATCCGGGTGCTTCTGACGAACAATGTTCTTTCCCATTTCTTCTAAATGGTCATGCATGCCCAAGCGCCCTCCTTTAGAAATGGTTATAAGAGATCTCGCTCAAGAACTTTCAAACCATTTATAGCATGAAATCCACGACATTCAAGAATTACGATTGCCTCTTCTCTGTGAAGCCTTTCAATATGCATGCAATATCTAGAAATATTTCCTTATAATCATTCTCGGACTTGTATAGCTTAATTCTAGCTTTTTAGAGTCTCCTCTAAAGGAAATTTTCTAATCTGTCTATAGCATCCTTCCATTCCGCTTATCTTTGCCACGAGAAATGAGCCCAATACTTTAAGCTGTTAAGGAAGACCCGTGACATAACGTACAACTTTTCACGACGACTCTTGAATTCTTTAAGTGGATTCTCTCTTCCAAATGCATGCCTACTAAAGAGGAAATTGCATCCGGTTCGATAAGAGAGCAATATCACGAATCACGTTCACTCGTGTGCTTCCAACACCTGTTCATCTCTACTAGTACTGAGACAAATTGCTTCCTTATCTGATAAGTGATCGATATCTGGAATCAACTTCACTCTGTGAGCGACCAGCACTTGCTCATCTCTCGTTGTAACGATAATTCTACTTCCTGGCTTAAACCAGTTAGAACCACCGGCTAACGCCTCAAGTTGTTCTCCGTCATTCACATCATCTAGAACAAGAAGAACCTTTATACCGCGCATCCTCTCTCGCATCATCTTTTTCCCATCATCAACACAATCTAGAGTGACTTGTTCATTTAGCGCTCTTGAAAGGACTTTTTCTTGTAATTTATGCAAACCCGATTTTGTTGAAACTTCCCTCACATCCGCAACAAAGATTTTGGCATCAAAATCAGCAGATAGATGATCAAAAACAGCTCTAGCTGTAGTTGTCTTCCCAGCCCCTCCCATGCCCTTGATCCCTATCATGCGAACATCATCAACTTTCATTTTTAAAGAGTCAACAACATCCTTTACTCGAGTCTCCATGCCTACTAACATTTTATCAAAGCCGGAATTGATGGGACGTAGATCTAGTAAAATATCTTGAACAATTTTTTTGATGCATTTAGATTCGTCCCTGTGTGTACGTAAAAATAAGATATGTTTAGAACTATAATAATAATTTTTATCCATGCATTATCCTTTTTCAACACATATTAGCAAGAAACAAAAGTAAGAAATTACCCATCAAGAGTGTTCTTAAGCTCCCAACCAGCAAGACTAGCTGCTTCCTCTAGAGCCCCTTTCCATTTTTGAGCAGCCTCTTTCTCTTTATTCTTGGAAAAGGCATTTTCAACCGCCCCGATTTGGTTTCTCACTTCGTTGGGTTCCACATCATAGAAAACAGGGTAAGCAGTGTGCTCATCCATCTTCTGGCACTCCATAATCTTGACAAGCTCATCCAAACACCATGATGAAGAAGCATAGTTTTTGGATAAAACAATGATGTAAAATTTGGAGTCTTCAATGGCTTTGATAAGCTCATCGCTGATAGTTTTCCCTTTATGGATTCTTACATCATCCTTGTAAGTGTAAATGCCTTTTGCATTAAGAGCTTCATAAAGATGGCCAAGAAAGTTCTTGCGAGTGTCTTCACCCCTGAAGCTTAAAAAAACATCATACTTGAACATCTTTTGAATGGATGAAGTCGAAGCAGAAGCCATTATTTTTGGTGCAGATGAGTTTGAGGACGATTCTTCATTTTTGGTTCAGATGAGTTAGAAGAAGATTCTTCTTTTTCTGTTGCAGATGAGTTTGAGGACGATTCTTCTTTTTTTGTTTCAGATGAGTTAGAAGAAGATGCCTTTGAATAAAAGTAATAGATAAAAGTTGAAGATGCCATTAGCATAACTCCTAAAAAAGCTATGGATGAAATTGAGGTGGACACCATTATCTTTGGTGCAGATGAGTTAGAAGAAGTTATGGATAAATGATCGGAAAAGAAACGTAATAATCTGCTAGCAAAGAAAAGTGAATAAAATGAGAAAAAAACAACTTGATAATGTGAAGGTGATTGGTTAGGTGAAGAAACAAAGTAGTTCCAGCTACTGCATTAATGTTGAGAAACAAAAGCCACTCATATGGTCTTTTTGGCCAATGAAAAACAAAGATAAGATTCACTGTTTGAAAAAGAAAGATAAGCCCGTAATTTAATTTGTTTCTCCAACAAGACACAAATAAACTCCAATTTAACATTAAGACAAACATAAACTCCAATAGAACATCTCACCAATGAAGAGAACAATTTTTTCCACTAGAAGAAAACCTTTTTAAAATCAGCTTTAAGTAACTCCTCAAAATCTCCTACGTATTTAGCACCAGCAAGAACCCATATCGAGTGATATAAGCTGCAAAAGGATCGAAATTTATCAACACAAACTTGTGACTTTTTAGAATGAATGCACAAACAGCATATTAATGATGGTGACGGCTAAGAAAAAACCAATTTTCCAATTTACCTATTTATCAAGCAGTCTCTTTTATTAGTTAACCAACTGTTGCAACCTATATAATTAAAAAGTATGACAAATAATTACAACAAATGACTACTTTCAAAACTGTGGATCTCGGCTAGGTGTTCTTTGAAGAATTTGGACTGGAGCTGCTTAAATTCTAACCCTACAGCTTCATTTGGTTGTTGAACTTATGTTTCGTCAAGATATGTTTGTTATTATCGAGTTTATGTTTCGTCAAGAATTTGGTTCTTGAATTTATGTATTCATTGGTTTTTTTTATTATTGATATGTTTCGTCAAAGCACATCTTTCTAAAGGGACGACATGATGAAGTACAATATGTCATAGCAAAAAATCATAAGCAGTGTATCTACATATATAACCAGCGAATCATAAGCAACATTAGTTCAATATGTCATAGCAAACAATCACGTACGTAGGGGTGAGCAAAACCGACCGAATCCCGAAAACCGACTGATACCGACACTAACCGACCAATACTCGGGTCGGGACAAAGAATACCGAGAAAACCGACCCGAGTAAACCCGAGTAGTTTCAGGTCGGGATTCGGTTTGGGTTTTTCAGGAAGTCGGTTTCGGGACCGGACGGGTTGGTTCCGGCCCGATCCTATAATATCATATAAAGCAATTATTACAATTGTTCCAAACTACAAGTACAAAACAACTCTTCAATCTATCCTTAATAAAATTATGCACTCAAATTAATTATATAAATCACTTATAAATGCTAATTATCGGTAAGAAAATGTACCAAAATAAGAAGCTGTGAGCAATGACGAAGAGGTAGAAGAAGAGGTAGAAGAAGACTTTTTTTTTTTTTTTTTTTTTTTTTTTTTTAAATAATGAATTTCAGTCTTAACCCTTAAAGTTTGATTTTATTATCATTTTATCTTATAGTTTTAATTTTCTTACATTTTAACATAGAGAATGTATAAAATTAATTTATATATAATACTTTATTTTATGTAATGTTTTATTGTTTATTTGAGTAATCAAGGCACGCCACAACTTAAATTATTAGTTTCAGTTTTTAATAAGTATTGCAATGTTTAAGTTTTATTAGTTTAAGTTTTTAATTATTATTGTAATGTTTAAGTATTTTTATTAATGAAGTTTAATTTTGTTGTTAAAAATATTTGAATTTTAAAAAAAATAACTAGGTCATCACTGTGGCAACTAGGTCGTCAGAGAGAGAAAGCTGACGTGACACAGGTAACCCAGGTCACCACTGCTCACAGCCTAAAAGTATTTAAGACCGTTAATCGTTTTTATCTTACCAAATCATAAAAGGCTCGTATTTATAGTAATTCATATTAAAAAAACTAGTAGTAATAATATATTCTCCTTGAGAAAACTCATGTGAAATATTTGCGCTTTTTAGATGGTTGAATTGTTAAAATAAAAAATATCTATAAACTTTTAGCCTTTGAAGACATTTGTGGCACTTTGGTTTTTTAGTGTGATGTAACAGAGTTTATTCATGGATTTTTCCAACCACAACCCTATCGGTTATAGGGTTGGGTTTAAGCTTTATTTAATTGAAAAATCAACATCTAATTAACATCACATATTCCATGTTTAAAATAACTTTTTTAAATTATAATTATCAAAAAGGTATAAGTGTGAAAACGAGTTCATTAAGTGTTATTTTACACAAATGATGAGACTTAGGGCTTTTTTCTTTTTATTTCTGGATTAAGTGGGTGGGTCCCTTTCTGTTAATGAGTCTTAAGAGCCCTCGGTACAGTGGCTGTTGGCTCAAGCCATGGCCGATGGCACAAGACGATGGCGCTAGAAACCTCACCGGAGGTGGGCTGGTGGGCCTTGGCGCCGTGGCCACCAGCTCACGCCAAAGGTTTTCTTTCATTTTTTTTAATTTTTTTTTCGTTTGTTGTTGGTTTGTAGATTATGGTGTCGAGAACCACAAAAAATAAGAATCAAGAACTATTAGGACAACAGGAAACTTAGTTGGTCAAAAGATGGTGATTAATTAGCATGTAATTAATCTTTAACTTTCAAGAAGTATGCTTACATGAGTTGAATCTAAAGAGGCTTTTTGCTATACCTTTTCTAGACATTGAAGAAACCTGCAAATATTGAAAAGAGAGATAGAGGGAGAGATGAAAGAGAGAGGGTAGATTGGTTGAAAGAAGAAACCAGAAGCATTAGATAAAGGCAAGGAAAGTAATGAATTTCTAACATACAATAATATAATATTAGTTGAAATAGTGTTAGGCCTAACTTGGACTATAAAATCTGGTAATTTCAACGAGTTTTTTATAATTTGATGTCAATTTTCTTTATTTATTTAACGTGTTTTTTATTAATAAAACTAATTTTTAGTTTATTATATTGTTTATTTAAAAATGAGGAAAAAAAAAAAAAAAAAATGCATGATGGCACTAAAAGTGGCGTTATAGCTAGGGAGGGTGTTTTGGTGTTATAGAAATCGGTGCCATGAGAAAAAGTTCTTTGAGGTGGCACCACTTTTCCTGCACCACCAACAGCACCATCATCGGCAATAAGCGGTGCCAGCTCTAATGGGAAGAGCACCATTTGCTTTCTCTCTCCATATAGACTATTTAACAGGAAAAAAAATATATTATATGTGTGGCCCACCATTATCTCCCCATTAAGATTTATTAACAGAAAAAAGAAACACCCCTTAACACAACCCATATGGATTGTTATTTTGAAGGGATAATTGTGTAAAAATGTATCCAACTTAACAATTTTTCTTTTGTTGTGTACTCAACCTTTAATTTTTTATTGTATGTATCGAACTCTCTAATTTTTCTTATTGTATGCGTCATTCTTTTAATATTTCTTATTTTATGTATCATTAGTATTTGTATTTTTTTAAGAGCTAACTACATTTTTGGTCCATTTGGTTTGTCAGGGTGTAACACTTTTAGTCCATCTATTTGGTCCCCAATACTTAACCTCAGTTAGTTCGAAATACAAAACCACCGCCCACCGCCACCACCACCATGCACAACCGCCACACATGACTTACCACCACCACTCCCACCACCACCTACCACCACCACAACTCACCACTGCCACCCGCTGCCACTACCGAAACCACTACCACCACCACCATGCACCACCGCCACCACCACCATCACTACCATTCACCACCACCACCACGCACCACCGCCACCCACCAACACCTACCATCGCAACTACGAATCATCACCACGCACCATCGCCACCCCTGCCACCGCCGCTTTCGCCGCTGCCGCCGCCATCTGCCACCACCGCCACCCAACACCAACCATAACCATGGTGGTAGTGATGCTAAATGGTGGTGGTGGCAGTGGGTGATGCATGGTGGTGGTGGTAAGTGGTGGCGGTAGGTGGCGGTGGTGGGTGACGGTGGTCTGTGGTGGTGGCGTGGGTGGCAGTGATGAGTGATGGTGGTCATGGTTGTGGTGGGTTGCGATGGTGGCAGTAGGTGGCAGTGGTGGCAGTTGGGTTCCAATTGTGTGTGGTAATGGTGATTGGTAGTGGTAGGCGGTGGTGGCAGTGGGTGGCGGTGGTGCATGGTGGTGGTGGTGGTAGGTGTCTGTGGGTGGTGGTGGTGCGTGGTAGTAATGATTGATAGTGGTGGTGGTAGTTGGTGGGTGGCGGTGGTGGTGTTGCTTGGTAGTGGTGGTGGTAGGTGGTTGTGGGTGGCGGTGGTGCGTGGTGGTGGTGATTGGTAGTGGTGGTGGTAGGTAGGTAGTGGTGGGTGGTGATGGGTGGCGGTGGTGAGTTGTGGTGGTGATTAGTGGTGGTGGTAAATGGTAAGTGGTAAGTGGTGGTGGTAGTGGTAGTGGGTGGTGCATGGTGGTGGTGATTGGCGGTGGTGGGTGGCAATGGTGGGCGGTGGTTATGTATTTCAGACTAACTGAGGTTATAGATTAGGGACCAAACAAATGGACTAAAAGTGTTACACTCGGCAAACCACAAGAACCAAAAATGTAGTTAACTCTTAACAAATACAACACTTAACAATAATGATGAAATATTAAAAGAATGATATATACAATAAGAAAGATTATAGAGTTTGATACATACAATAAGAAAATTAAAAGTTGAGTACACAATAAAAGAAAAAGTATTAAGTTGGATACATTTATAGAGAATTATCCCTATTTTAAAGATAGCATGATCGAGTTAGATTGACATCTTAAGATGATAATGATTCCATGTCAGATTTTGTGCCTAAAAGTAGGCAACATCTACACATTCTCGTTTCTTGTTGTCATAAACGTAAGGTTTTAAATTGAAATTTATAAAATTATACTAATTTTTTTATTATAAATTTCAAAAAAAGGGGGGGTTAAGCTCATTTTGGTAGAATAGTTGTAGTCAGATATCATAAAACTGATGGCGATTATACATATTTGGATGTTGAATGATCTTTTTGAGATAATTATATCTTAAACTTTATAAACTAGAAAACTTGTTAAGACCGTCAATCGTTTTTATCTTGGCAAATCATAAAAGATGATTAAATATCTCGTATTTATCGTAATTCATATTCAAAACTAGTTAAAATATATACTCCGTAATCTATACTATTTATAAAATAAAAATGGTCAAACTTGAAAAGTGAAAAAATTCAGTCATGGTCAAACTTAAAAAAATCAATATCTATCTAAGGAAACTTATTAAATAATTTTAAATTAAAATATATTTAAGATATATACTAATTAGTCTAAGCTTACACCACAATTTTCGGGAAAAATATACAAAACCAATTTTAGGGTCTAATCAGGTTTCGAAAATATAAAATCAGTTTTCTTACGGACGAAAACGTAAGAAAACGGACGTATATGTATGAAAACGGACGAAAATGTATGAAAGCGTAAAAACACGTTTGAACACGGACGAAAACGTATGAAAAATGGACGAAAGCGTATGAAAGCGGACGAAAACGTATGAAAACGTAAGAAAATGGAGGAAAATGTATGAAAACGGACGAAAATGTATGAAAACGGACGAAAACATATAAAAATGTCTGAAAACAGTCGAAAAGGTATGAAAGTGAAAAAAAATGTGAATTAAGAAAAAGACAAAAAGAACATGTGAATAAATAAGAAAGATAAAAAATAAGAAAAAAACATGGACTTAGATTGACATATTAAATCTTAGGTTAATCCCAACTATTAGATCAAACTAGATGGATAGTTGGGATTTGTCCGTTAATAAACACCAAAATAAGAGTAAGCAAATGAAAATTTCTCGTAATAATATATACTCCGTAATACACTTATGAAGCAAGAAATGTTATGATGGGAATAAAACTCAAGCGAAATATTTGCGCTTTTCAAATGGTTGAATTGTTAGGGTAAAAAATACCTATAAACTTTTAGTCTTTGAAGACATTTGTAGCACTTGGCTTTTTTAGTGTGATGTAACAGAGTTTATTCATCGGTTTTGCTAACCACAATCTTATGGGTTATGTTTAAGCTTTGTTTAATTGAAAAATCAACACTTAATTAACATCACATATTCCATGTTTAACAACACTTTTATAATTATAATTATCAAAAAGCTATAAGTATGAAAATAACGAGTTTATTAAATGTTATTTTACACAAATGATGAGACTTAAATTACAAAGTCAGTCAATACTACTTTTTGGCATCACTCACAGTCAAATATAATTACCAAAATCAAACTAAGCGCATTTTTAACACATAAAGGAACTAAATAAACAACATAAACGTACCAATACCAAATACCCGTTGCATACTTTCACTACCAACAGGGCTTTCCCTCTCCTGTGGTGACGTGGGTGTACTCGGGTTAGGGGATGCAATTGAGGGCGCGGGTAGCGGACCGTGTTTTCTAGGCCTCTCTCTCCCTCTATTTTTCTTTACCACAACCTCATTCCCGCTTCCAGTTTGACCACCATCCTTGTTAAAAAATTAGGGTTTGTACAGGCTAAACAACCAATTAGGGTTTATGTTTGTATGTGTTAGGCGTTAGGGATGATGTATTTACATCCTCCCTCTGCCCTGAAAGTCTGAAGGGAAGGGAGGGAGAGTAGTAACTCCAGACACAAAAGAAATGACAGTTAATAATAATAATTAACCCCAATTTATTCTCCCTCGTAAGCAACACCTTCTCTCATTTCATTTAATTAGCTCAATTCATTTTATTTTTTTTAATTGAAGTTGTTATAGTAATAAATACTTCATGTCCGAAAGTTTTTTAGCAATTGAATTAGGTTACTCTTATGGTCCGAAAATTTAGTGTTTTTGTAATAACCGGTTTCAATAATTGACTTAAAAATTACTAAGTCAAAGTGTTCCGTTATACTAGTATTATCACTATTGTAACACTACAATGTATGCCTTGCCTACTCGAAGAAGAAGAAAAAGGTTATCAAACTTACATATAGCACTAGTAGGATGTAGCAGAAGTAGTTGTTTGTTTTAATAAAGCGTTTGCTAGCATAGGTGTATGGCTATAAGTACTTCGTGAAAACGCTAGTTGCTAGTTGCTTCATAGCCTTGCAATACATTTTTGTAGCTTTATATGACATTAGAACCAGCTTACTCTTCAATATTGTTATAGTATTATTTTGCTCGTTTCCTACTAAATCTGTTTTATCATGTTAATTTCCTAATATCACATATGCTGCGTAGTACCAGTGTTATGTGTGTCAATATAGTTGCTTACTGTGGTACCTTATAAGTTAACTTTATCAACTGTTACGTGAAGAACGTGTTTTAGTATCTTCACCTGCTGGCATAATGCAACATGTACTAATTTTCCAACTCCTTGGAAGGTCTTTATGTAATTTCTATGTAAAGTTATGCTGATTATGTATTATGCAAGTATTTGTTGATCGCTTTGCGTGTGGATTCCGTTTGTTTACGGATGATTTTGTTGAATTATAGGAATGGAATGCTCCAAGTGCTAAGCACGTTCATTTATTAGAGGCTGCTTTGATTCAACAAATTGTGAGTACGTGCTGCCTTTTTATCATATATGTATAAAATTCATCTAAAACTTGTGTCGTTTCTGGAATCTGATATCTCCTTTATAACCAGTCCGAGAAACAATATTCGGATATTTGGTTTCCGTTGCCTGACCAAGGATGGAAACCTTGTACAGACTCAGCTACCGTTCCATGTGAGCTCCTTAACCTGCGTTTTTTTATATTTTGTTCTATGTCGTGAGTTATATAACAGTCTCTGTTTCATCTCTCATCATATTGTAATCGAATCCCGATGTTTTTTAAGACATTCCAGAAAAATCACGGGGATATATTCAGGTGTTTCTGGATGGAGGATTGAACCAGCAGAGAATGGGGGTACGTGCTCTCTTGTCTCTTAAACAAGCATAAGGGGGTGTTTGGCGTATTGGCTTATTTTATGAACTTATCAACTTGAGCTTGTGGCTTATCTAAGTTCATAAGCTCATAAGCCTAAAAGATTGAGCTTATTAGCTTTTCAAAAGTTCGATAAGCCCAGACGCTAAAAATATAACTAAAACAAACACCCTTTAAGAAAAAACGCAAGTAAATAATAGTTTATATATATTTTTTTCTAAATTTCTTGCCCGTGTGTTAAAGATTTGTGATGCAGCTGCTGTTGCTAAAATTCAAAACGCAACGCTAGTAATCCCGCATCTAGAAGTTAATCCGGTCTGGCAAGATACAAGGTATTTTCACGGCTGCTATTTGGCTTTATATCATGCTTTTAAGCTCTTAACTCTACGACTGGTGGTAAGATGTTACGTTTACTATGCAGTTCTTTCACTGATATATTTGATGTCGACCACTTTATTGAGGTCTTGCAAGATGAAATCTCCATGGTTAAAGAACTGCCGAGTATGCACTCTTGGAGCACAAGGGATTACTATGGTACTGGCATACGACTTACTCGAATCAAAACGGCGTGTGTCCATGCTTCTGCTAATTGGTATCTCGAAAATGTGCTGCCGATGCTAAATAGGTTCGTGATAATCTTTTCTTTAACTTTTTACTTCAGTTCTAGCACAAACATGTCAAAGTTTTTTGGTGTTCTCACTTTTCTGCTGTCACTTGATGATTTAATGCGTTACTATCTGATCTCTCTCCTGATATTATGGTTTTAGCATGTTTGCTTTGTCTGATACTTTCACCTTATAACAAAGTATTCGTGCGCCACTTAAAATTTATCTGTTTGTCCTGAGGAAGCTGCAACATTTGTATGGAGACGTAATTTATGGGAAGTGTCTAAGTAGTAACCAAATGTGTTCGATATCCATCACAAATATGCATTATGGTACGGTGCTTCTTGTTGATATATTGACTGTATAAAATAGTAACAGAGGTCATTGCATTATGTATAACAAATCAATTTGACGCATTATGTTACAGTGTTGTTTATATTATTGAGTCAAACAGAACCATTATATCTAACAATTGCAGTTCTAATGTTTCAGTCATGGAATTGCTGTTATTGCCCCATTCTTGCACCGTTTAGGAGATCCAGCTTCTTCGATGTACGGTTAAGTTTCAAGCATTAGTTTTTGTTCCTCACATCAGAAGACTTGGAGACACCCTCGTTCGACGCCTTCGAAGCTCTTCTGCTACAAACAAAGGAACAACGAACGATAAATTGGAGGATGAAAGGGGAAGTGGAAAGTTTATCGTTTTACATCTCCGCTTTGACAAAGTATGTCTCCTTCCATGTTTCTCCATCATGATCTTTAGAATGTAAATTTACGCCGTCTTTGTCTCCTTTGCTCTAAAATAGATTCTTTTTTCTCACATGTTGTTAACAACTTGATTGCATATATTTTTTTTGTGATTCTAGAGTGGCACCAAGTGGGTCAAAATGGGTCGGGTTGACCCACCAACACTTTTTTGTCTTTCACAGTTCTATACATGATCAATCCCTAAAAAAGGTTTTACAAAAACCATCACTGAAATATTGATCCAGTTTTTCCCGATCAAGTTATTAGGAGGTTATAAACACTTGAATGTGCTTTTTATAAGAACTGTTTGATTCCTCAGTGGTAGCAATTTAGACTCATTTAGTTATGAATGGGTCAATTCATGTTATGTTTATCTCTAAGTGGACGAAAAGTGGTTCTAGTCAACCTAAGTCCATCCCTACCAAAAGTATACCAGTGTTCACCCGATACCTATCTTGCCCATATTGTCACTTGCCACCTTTTGCACAAGTTACAAATAGGTGATTGTGGGACTATGAAGGACATGTTGCTTACAATATTTTTATCCAACAGGATATGGCTGCCCATTCAGCTTGTGATTCTGGTGGTGGAAAAGCTGAAAAGTTGGCACTTGCAAAGTACCGCAAGTAATTTGGCAGGAAGAGTGATGAAAACTCAGTTCACTAACGAGGAGTTGAGACATCAGGACGATGTCCACTCACTCCTGAAGAAATTGGACTGCTTTTGAAAGCTTTGGGCTTTAACAATGATACACGCCTCTATCTTGCATCCCACAAGGTAACATCTAATCCACCCTATGGAAAAATGCAACTTTCGGATTCATACACAATTTAAAGGAATTATTAGACTATCTGGTTGATTGTGCAGATAATTGGAAGATATTATTTGACTATTTGTTTGCATTTTCACAATTTAAAGAAATAGTTTTACTTATTTATCAAATTTCAAAATTAACCTTCTAGAAAGAAAACATGGAATCTTCTTAGATCCAAATTAATATCAACGATCTTTTTGCTATGCTGATAATAGGCAAACTAGTATTTGACTATTTATGACCTACATCAACCGCACCAAGGCTCAGTTTCTAGCAAATTAAACAATGAAACCAGCAAATTTTACCTAACCTGCTTGCTTTATCTCTGAAACATAGGTATATGGTGGAGAGGCAAGAATTTCTGCACTGCGTAAACTGTTTCCACTTATGGATGACAAAAAAAGCCTTGCATCTGACAAAGAACGGGCAGAAGTTGAAGGAAAAGCGTCGTTATTAGCGGCTGTTGATTATTATGTCAGTATGCATACCGACGTCTTCATATCAGCTTCACCAGGCAATATGCACAATGCAATGGTATGTTTGATTGACCTCATTCATTTCTGTTAAAAACTAAAAGTAATATTTTCCTCGACATGTATAAAAGAAACCATACGCTATGTAAATAGGAATTTTAGATCATATATGAGAAATAGTATAGAGAAAAGTAACTACATGAGATGTGCGACATATTTTAATCTTTACCTATTTAATGGAATATTTCCTGAAATGACCCTATAAGACGCAAAAATAACTTTTGAGAAACAAAATATCGCAAAAAGGTAAAAAGTGCTGGATATATGTATAAATTTTAGAAAAAGTATGCTCACCGGTTCACCAAAAAAAATATTTGAAAAAGTACACATTTTGCCTAAAATAATTTTTTTGTACATATTTGTTTTGTGAAAGTTTACAGTTTTTGCCAAATTTTGACTTATTAAAGAATTCTAGGTGTTTTGCAAAATTTAATTTGCTAGTTATAAGGTCATCTGGATAGAGATGAATAAAAATGTATAATTCATTCATTTGTATCAGGCTTTACACCAAAAAGTCCATTAGGTGTCTTGCAAAAATCTGCATATTTTCATTAAAATTGCTCATTTTGCAAAATCTTTGTTGCATTTTCAAAAAATCTGATTTTTTAAGAAGCCGCTATTTCAACCCATTTAAATAAAAACAGATAAAGTCGGTTGACTTTTATTGATGAGGACTCTAACGGGTCAAGTATTTAGGTTAATGTTAAAGTGAACGAGTTGAATACTTGAATGTGGTCCTGAAGTGTATTTGAATTCAAAAAGACTTGGACAAAACTGTGTGGGTGGGTCCAAACCCAACCCATTCTGTTCCAACCCGTCTAACGGGCCTTTTTGACCCTTTGCTTCCCTGACTTTTATAACGAATCATTGTTCCTTGTTTTTCAGCTAGGGTATCGAGCATACAAAAACTTGAAGACTATCAGACCAAATATGGTGCTCTCGAGCCAGCTCTTTCTTAACGAAACTATGGACTGGCCTGAGTTTCAGTGGGCTATACAAAACGCGCATAAGAATAGACAAGGTCAAGTTAGGTTAAGAAAGGAGACACAATCCATATATACCTATCCAATACCAGATTGTATGTGTCAACAACATTAGTTGGTTCTTTTTCAGTTTTGTAGAGTTGGAGAAATCTGTGCAAACGAGCATTGACGATATTTTTTATAGGGTCGCAGGTTGGTAGGTGAATGATGCAACATCTGGTTTGGTTTGCAAGTTTTTATCCAAATGTATGATCTGCATGTGTTTTTGATCATTGTTGAATAGTTTATCTGATTTTGGTATACTAGATATGTTATTACGTATATATTTATTGGAGGGTGTTTTAGGCGACTTAAAGATAGTCAAATATATTGAACTATGGGCATCAGATTATCAAGGAGTGAGAGATTATACAACACACCATTACCGAGAACACGTATATGGGATCTAATTCGGATATCACAAGGATTGCCGCATGTCAACCATGGTTCCTGCTGATGGTTCCTAGCCATCGAATGTTGCAATATGTCAACCATGGTTCCTATCTGTGTCATGTTATGCAATTTTTTCTTCATATACACTACCCTTTATGGAGGTCAAAAAGTTGGGGGCTAGCATGGTTTGGTTTTGCTTGGTTTTTGGCTAAAAGTGAAACCAAACCATAAATATTTGGTTTTTGCTTTTGAGAACCCATTATGTTTCAGTTTTTATCACGGTTTGGTTATCGGTTTTTCCCTCCACCTTCATGGCCGAGGTTTCAACTACGGCCGAGGTTTCAACTACTAGTGGAGAAAAAATGGTATGGATAAACATAACGAGGCTCATTAAATATACTGTTGCTAGAGTTTTTGCATGAATTATTAAGGTGAGTGGTGAGATAAAATCAATTTGCAGATCATTTCACACATATTAGTTTACCTATGTCACAATAAACATTCTACCATAATATCATAAGTTTGTAAGACGAAAAGTACAAAAAACAAATTAGCTAAATACGTTATATATAGAAATACTAAAACGATCAAACAATGCAAGTGTACACACATCGAGACCATTCACCAACTAAACTTAACGAAGAACTTGTTAGCGTTTCCCATTCTCCTTCAAGACCATTTCTTATCTCACAACATTTGAGGTCAGGCCAATTTCCAGACTTCTTTTCCATCACCCCCATATCAGTTAGCTTCAAGTAGTAATCAGTGGCTTTGAGCCTTGCCTCTACGTACAGGGGTTGGCAAATAGAAAACAATGCATCAAAGAGGAGTACCGAGTAGTTAATAATGAGCCTAGCTCCTTTAGGCCTATACTTGACTCGGTTCGAATCGTTAACACCATGTCTAGATCCACCACTGCTTGATCCGCCGTTTATGCGGAGTGCCACCTTAAAAACCAAGAAACTATTTTAGCTTATTTGGAATTGCGCCATTAGTATGAAATTAAAATGCAATCGACAATAGAGAATCTTTGAAAGCAGGTACAATAGTTGCATTTTATCCATGGACCATCTACCATCTTTTTGAAACTTTAACATCTTTAACACAATAAGGGACCAAAACTGTAACAAGTTTTATAATGGATACCGTTTATGTAAATTTTGGTATTTAGAGACCAAAAATGTAATTTGGTATAAACTATAAGGACCATCATGTAATACAAAGCTACAATATTAATAATTTTGTTGGCCAATATAAAATTTAATATTAAAATAAGAGAAAAATGAATTTAGAAAACTAGGAAAGTGTGTTATTTACTCACTGACGGTTACAGGTTGTATTTTTTATCTCAAAAGAAGAATCTTGGGAGATGCAGTGATATCTTCAGGTAGCTTCTCAAGAAGAGCACAACCAAGAAGGTTGAGAAACTTCAGATGCTTTAACTTACAAATGCTATCAGGAAGATGTTTAATCTTTGTAGCCGACAAATCTAGACTCTCCAGAGATTCTAACTGGCCAATGTCCTCAGGCAACTTCTCAAGACAAGAACAGTCTCCAACATTGAGCAACTTCAGACGTTTTAGCATGCAGATGGTATCTGGAAGATATTCAATCTTCCTACTCCTCACATATAGCTCTTCTAAACATTCTAATTGGCCAAGATCCTCTGGTAGCTTCTCAAGATCACAATCATCGACTTCGAGAAATATGAGATATTTCAACATACAAATGCTATCCGGAAGATGTTTAATCTTTGTAGCCGACAAATTTAGAATCACCAGAGATTCTAACTGGCCAATGTCCTCAGGCAACTTCCCAAGACAAGAACAGTCTTCAACATCTAGCAACTTCAGACGTTTTAGCATGCAGATGCTATCCGGAAGATATTCAATCTTCTTACTTCTCACATGTAGCCTCTCTAAACATTCTAATTGGCCAAGATTCTCTGGTAACTTCTCAAGAAGATCACTATTATCGACTATGAGAGATTTGAGACATTTCAACGTACAAATGCTATCCGGAAGATGTTTTATCTTTCTAGATGACAAACAGAGCTTCTCTAGACATTCTAACTTGCCAAGATTATCTGGTAGCTTCTCAAGAAGATCACCATTATAGACATTGAGAGATTTGAGACATTTCAACATACAAATGCTATCCGGAAGATGATTTATCTTTCTAGATGACAAACAGAGCTCCTCTAGACATTCTAACATGCCAAGATCTTTGGGAATCTCTGGAATATCGCATTTGAGTTCAAGCTTTCTTAAGCATCGTAAACTACAAATCATGTCTGAAAATTTATTAAAGTTTGTGCAAGCACATAGACCAAAAGAAATAAGCTTCTCAATATTTCCAACTGATGACGGTAGATATTCTTCATAATCACAACGAAACTGAAACTTTGGGAGATTACTGTTGGGGTGCAATGGGCATAAATCTAGGGACTCGCCAACCAGACATAAACTAGCTGAAGACCGACTATCCTTTGGTTCCAATTCACCACCGAGAACCTTAAAATAGGAAAACCTCAAACACGAGGTTAAGTCTAAGTTGACAAGTTTTCTTAGACATCCAACGGGAGCGTTAATTTCTACCAACTTATCACAACCTTTAAGATCTAACTTCTCAAGATTTGGAAACAGCTCAAGGTCAAGGCTCCTCAACCTTGATTTACGAAGTTCAAGGAATTTGAGATTTGGACATGCACTAGACACGTGAAGTTCTTCAAAATCAGCACAATAATTAAGAGATAATTTCTCGAGATTCGGAGTTAACCCAAGGTCAAAGGTTCTTAACTTTGAGAAACTGATACTGAGGTAGTTGAGCTTTTGACAGCTAACAGGCATGAAAAGTTCTACTAAATTAGGAGATTCTTTAAGAGATAACGTCTCTAGATTCGGAGTAATCCTAAAGTCAAAGGTCGTCAAGTTTGACTCTTCGAGAGAAAGGAATTTGAGTTTTGGAAGAACCTGCCAGCAAAAATAAGACAAAAAGATTAATATTAGTGTATTAACAAGACCAATAAATTAATAGCATTATTACAAACAACCAATCAACAATTATTCTACCTTTTTTTCTCCCTCTTCCCAAAGTTGTTCCATTCTGCTCCAGCACAATTCAAGTCCAACAAGATTGTTTGCTTGAAATGTTTTGGGTAAATACAAGAAAGGGTAATTCCGACATTCTAGATATTTTAAAGAGTTTGAAAAGTATTGGCTAGTATCATCAAGACATCCCGCATCTCTTTGAGATGGAAAATACACTTGAAGGTATCTAAGTTGCTTCATTTTTCCAAGACCTTTCATAACAGTTCCCGCATTTGTGTTCGTGTAAAGAAGTTCTAAACATGTTGTTTTTTTAGTACCCTGCAATACAAAAACAATGTCCAGAAACCTCGGGAAGTCAGAACAAATGCAAAAGTTTTAGTTTTCTCTACATTACAAGTAAACTGATCTTTACCTCGTCATCAGCCAATATATCTTCAATTTCCTCTTTAATCCACAGTCGGCTATGTTTGTTAGGTTCATTCGGTGCTCACGACGAACAATGTTCTTTCCCATTTCTTCTATATGGTCATGCATGTCCAAATATTCCTCATCTTCATCCCCATCTTCATCAATCTTCAGTTATGAGAGATCTCTGCTCAAGAACTTTTAAACCATTTATAGCACGATATCCACAGCATTCAAGAATTCTGATTGCATCTTTTCTTCTCCAGCCTTTCATCATACATGCAATGTCTAGAAATATTTCCTTATAATCTTTCTCCAGACTTGTATAGCTTAATTCTAGCTTTTCCTGAGTCTCCTGTAAGGGAATTTCTTTTAGTCTTTCTATGGCATCCTTCCATTCATGCTCATCTTTACCACAAAGAAATGAACCCAAGACTTTGAGGGTCAAGGGAAGACCAGCAGCATAGCGTACAACTTTTCCTGATAGCTCTTCGTATCCTTGAGATGGAATCTCTCTTCCAAATGCATGCCTACTGAAGAGACAAATTGCTTCCTGTTCTGATAAGAGAGAAATATCACGAATCACATTCACTCTGTGTGCTTCCAACACTTGCTCATCTCTATTGAGACAAATTGCTTCCTTATCTGATAAGAGATCGATATCTGGAATCAACTTCACTCTGTGAGCGACCAGCACTTGCTCATCTCTCGTTGTAACGATAATTCTACTTCCTGGCTTAAACCAGTTAGAACCACCGGCTAACGCCTCAAGTTGGTCTATGTGATTCACATCATCTAGAACAAGAAGAACCTTTATACCGCGCATCCTCTCTCGCATCATCTTTTTCCCATCATCAACACTACCTAGAGCGACTTGAACATTTAGCACACTTGAAAGGACTTGTTCTTGTAACTTCTTCAAACCAGACATAGAGGGTTTTGAAACTTCCCTCACATCCGCAACAAAGATTTTGGCATCAAAATCAGCAGATAGATGATCAAAAACAGCTCTAGCTGTAGTTGTCTTCCCAGCCCCTCCCATGCCCTTGATCCCTATCATGCGAACATCATCAATTTTCATTTTTAAAGACTCAACAACATCCTTTACTCGAGTCTTCATGCCTACTAACATTTTATCAAAGCCGGAATTGATGGGACGTAAATCTAGTAAAATATCTTGAACAATTTTTTTGATGAATTTAGATTCGTCCCTGTGTGTACGTAAAAATATGTTTAGTACTATAATAATAATATTTTATCCATGCATTATCCTTTTTCAACACATATTAGCAAGAAACATAAGTAAGAAATTACCCATCAAGAATGTTCTTAAGCTCCCAACCAGCAAGACTAGCTGCTTCCTCTAGAGCCCCTTTCCATTTTTGAGCAGCCTCTTTCTCTTTATTCTTGGAAAAGGCATTTTCAACCGCCCCGATTTGGTTTCTCACTTCGTTGGGTTCCACATCATAGAAAACAGGGTAAGCAGTGTGCTCATCCATCTTCTGGCACTCCATAATCTTGACAAGCTCATCCAAACACCATGACGAAGAAGCATAGTTTTGGAAAAACAATGATGTAAAATTTGGAGTCTTCAATGGCTTTGATAAGCTCATCGCTGATAGTTTTCCTTTATGGATTCTTACATCATCCTTGTAAGTGTAAATGCCTTTTGCATTAAGAGCTTCATAAAGATGGCCAAGAAAGTTCTTGCGAGTGTCTTCACCCCTGAAGCTTAAAAAAACATCATACTTGAAGCTAGTTTGAATGGATGAAGTTGGAGTGGACACCATTATTTTTGGTTCAGATGAGTTTGAGGAAGATTCTTCTTTTTTTGGTTCAGATGAGTTTGAAGAAGATTCTTCTGGTTCAAATGAGTTTGAGGACGATTCTTCTTTTTTTGGTTCAGATGAGTTTGAAGAAGATTCTTCTGGTTCAGATGAGTTTGAGGACGATTCTTCTTTTTTTGGTTCAGATGAGTTAGAAGAAGATTCTTCTTTTTCTGGTTCAGATGAGTTAGAAGAAGATGCCTTTGAATAAAAGTAATAGATAAAAGTTGATGATGCCATTAGCATAACTCCTAATAAAGCTATGGATGAAGTTGAGGTGGACACCATTAACTTTGGTGCAGATGAGTTAGAAGAAGATTCTTCTTTTTCTGGTGCAGATGAGTTTGAGGACGATTCTTTGTTTTTTGGTACAGATGAGTTAGAAGAAGTTATGGATAAATGATCGGAGAAGAAACGTAATAATCTGCTGAAGGACATTTCTACAAACTTGATTGCAAAGAAAAGTGAATAAAATGAGAAAAAAACAGCTTGAAAATGTGAAGGTGATTGGTTAGGTGAAGAAACAAAGTAGTTCCAGCTGCTGCATTAATGTTGAGAAACAAAAGCCACTCATATGGTCTTTTTGGTCAATGAAAAACAAAGATAAGATTCACTGTTTCAAAAAGAAAGACAAGCCCGTAATTTAATCTGTTTCTCCAAAAAGACACAAATAAACTCCAATTTAAAATTAAGACAAACATAAAACTACAAATTATTCACAGATATCAAGCAGGCTAATAGAATGAGTTACCGACTTGCATTGACTACTGTGTGAATCTCACCAATGAAGAGAACAATTTTTCCATTCGAAGAAAACCTCTTTAAAATCAGCTTTAAGTCACTCCTCAAAATCTCCTACGTATTTAGCACCAGCAAGAACCCATATCGAGTGATATAAGCTGCAAAAGGATCGAAATTTATCAACACAAACTTGTGATTTTTGAGAATGAATGCACAAACAGCATATCAGCACGAAACGTATTCAAACCAATGGTAATGGTAATGATGGTGACAGCTAAGAAAAAACCAATATTCCAATTTACCTATTTTTCAAGAAGTCTCTTTTATTAGTGGTGTTTCGGGTGGGGCTTAAGTAAAACTGAATATAGTATCTTCCAAATTTTATCTGAACAATGTGTGCATATTTGACACTTGAGAACATAAAAGTGACACTTCCATCTGCGCTATACACCTAGCTTTAAGTTCCTCATCTGATGTGGACGAAGCATATATAACTTATCTAAAACTAAAATACATTCGCGATTTCTATTCTATCATTGATGGAACATTTAATTTTCTAAGTGTGAATATTTATATATAAATTACACATTGTAAACCTTCATCACTTGTTCATTTCAATAATTATTAGTGTAATATATATTTTTCACATGTATACGTCTATACATGTGAGATGAGGTATGAATTACACATTATACATCTCATTCATCACTGATAACCTCTTACACGTACAACAGTTAGTAAATATTTATCACTTAAAGTTTCGTCAACATGTATTCTTCATTATCTCAACTTATCATTTCATTTTAAGTTCCGATAAATTTAAGCTCAATCCAAACACTACCACTTACATATGCTTATTTAGTAAATATGATATGTTGATGTTTGTACCCGATAACCCGAATCACCCGACCAAGCATAACCCGGACTCGAAGCCCACCGAACCCGATAACCGATTCTTAATCGGGTCGGGTTTCAGTCACTTTAAAAAGTCAAAACCCGATTCAACCCGACCCGATAACACCCTAGCTTGCAACCTATATAATTACAAAAGCCCTCCTATATCGATTCCAATAAAATCATACCTTTTGGTCGGGTTTTGTTCTTCCATTAAAATCAAGCCATCTTTGGAATGTTGTTTGTGATCGATAAAGTAATGATGAATTTTGACTTTGGAAGATCGGGTTCGGAGATGACGTCATTTGTTATGATGTTCGGGTGACCGGAAATGATATGATTTCGATCTGTTGAAGGGAGGGAGTGTTTGGGAGTCTAAAAGTACCAAATTACCCTTTAGTTACATTCATGTACACAGTTGCTATTAAAGTTATGTGTTAGTGCATAGGTGTCGCAACAAGTCTAAGCTCTTTATTCGGGCTCATGGGTGTCACATCACTATAACAAACTTTCATAACTAACTACAATTAACACCCCCTCCTCACTCATAACTAACCTCCACTTACCCATTTAGGCCTCACCACTTATAACTTGCGAAGGGCAACGAAGATGACACCGGGTGCTCTTATATCTATAAATAACTTACACCACCATCAGTTATAGTATGCAAGCATTGGTGCTTAAGCTGCATCTAATGACTATCAAAAAAGTTGCGCCCACTATCATTGTTGACACGGTTACTATTTTCCCGCATGCAAGGGAAGATGCAGAGATGCCCGTACGACAACATATATGGACTCCGCTAATGCTCTTACCACATCAAGTCTCATGAGATGCCCGACCTTGATAGAACATTCGCCATCCCATTTCGTCTGATAACACCCCTAGTTGCAACCTATATAATTACAAAAGCCCTCCTATATCTTATTCCAATAAAATCATACCTTTTGGAAGATCAGGTTCTTCATTAAAAACCATCTTCGGAATGTTGTTTGTGATCGATAAAGTAATGATGAATTTTGACTTTGGAAGATCGGGTTCGGAGATGCGTCATTTGTTATGATGATCTGAAATTGGAGTGACCGGAAATATGATTATTTGCATCTGTTGAGGGAGGAGTGTGTTTGGGAGTGTGGACTGTCTAAAGTACCAGTTTACCCTTTAGTTACATTCATGTACACAGTTGCTATTAAAGTTATGTGTTCTTGCATTAGGTGTCACAACAAGTCTAAGCTCTCATTCGAGGTCTATGGGTGTCATTCATCACTATAACAAACCTTAACAACTAACCGCAACTAACACCCTCCTCACTCATAACTAACCTTAACTTACCCATTTAGGCCTCACCACTTATAACTTTATTATTTTTTTTCATATTTTCAAATAAACTAAATTTATTTATTAAAATAAAATACAATACAATATATTAAAAAAAAAGTTATAAATTAAACATTAAAAAAGAAAAAAATTAATGTAAAACTTATCAACAAGCCAGCCTCACACAAAAAAAATCAACAAGTCCAACCCATTATTAACCTCACTTAAAAAAAAAAAAAAAAAAAAAAAAAAAAAACCGCATCTTCTTCCCATCACACACACTACACACACAGTTACACAACCTTATAAATCGAAAGAGAAAATATATAAACCACTTTTGACAAAAGGACAAACAAGGACGAAATCTTGCCTCATGAAGCAGAAGATGAACCCTCAATGGCGGCGGCGAGGCGAGTTCAAGCGTGTGGTGGCGAGGCTCAACTAAAACGCCACGTAGGAAGCGGCGATGGGCAACGAAGATGACACCGGGTGCTCTTATATCTATATATAACACACCACCATCAGTTATAGTATGCAAGCATTGGTGCTTAAGCTGCATCTAATGACTATCAAAAAGTTGCGCTCGCTATCATTGTTGACACGGTTACTATTTTCCGTATGCAAGGAAGATGCAGAGATGCTCGTCACGACAACATATATGGACTCCGTTAATGCTCTTACCACATCAAGTCTCATGAGATGCCCGACATTGATAGAACATTCCCACCCATTTCGTTTGATGAACATGTCTTATAAGTAAGAAAACACATAAAAGACATATAAAATTAAACGTCCTTTTTTTAAAACGTTAAAACGCCTTCTAGCTGGAAGTTTCCTTAATTTCAGAAGTCTAAGTGTGGTCAATAAAACTATGCGGTTCACTCCATATTTTTGTGCATATTTAAAAATTAAGTTTTTTTCACTACTAGCTTAGTATGAAAATCCATGAGGGTCAATTTCTTTCGTGACTCAACCGACTGAAAATTACCTGTCACCCCTCCCAACAGTTTCCTTTCCAATCCAAACACCTCAGTTCCTTGTGCAGCCATTAGCTTGGCTTCAATTGCAGCAAAAAATTTCCTCCCAAAAGTAAAACTAGTAATGGACACAACATCCAGTGGCATGTTAAAATTGGTAGTCCTCTTTATCAATATTTGTTTATCTCTTTACTAGTAGCCTGCACATAACATGTATATATGTAATTTATTATCTATTAGCATCGTAATGAAAAATTGTACGTCAAATTAATAGTAGAATAAATTGTAAATCTTTTGCTCTTAGTATTTCCATGTCTTCGGACATCGTGGCCAACCTAGCAAGCTGAGCAACTGTATTTGCAGCCACCACTGCTGGTTTAGTTGCACCCGTCATGGCAATGACATGTGGCGTTGTGTGCTACGATCGTTCACTTTCACCTGTTGGCTTATCTTTAGGACCTGAAACACCATTTTCTTATGTTATGGCATATCTTATTCCACTTACTTTAATTTCATAGATTTAATCAGTACATTTAGTAGAAGATAAATTGTTGGCCTTGTTTGTGGATCTATGGTTTTAACATAATCAAAATATACCAAAATAGAAGAAAAGATTAAACTTTATAAACGTAAACTACTTTTTATATATAAAATCATCATCCTTGTTCATACATATCTCTATCTATTTATACATCTTGAAAAGACACGATTGACAAATCATGATGGTTCGGGTGAACTAAGGGTGTGTCTTTTCGAAATTAACCGACAAATAACTATTTTTTCTAGCGCCTAAAAGCGCTTTTCTAACGTCTTGTAATCGCTTTATTCTGCCTTTGAGGTTTAACTTAGAGATTGGGATTAACCCAACATTCTCCCCTTAATCGCAATCTCGTTGTCGTAGATCTTTGGTAGTTCTTGAAACTACCAATAAGAGGTTGGTTCTAAATCTTCTTTGATGAGGTTTGTCTCTTTTGTCTTGATATATTCGATCTCTTTTCCGAAGTATGTGGCATAATGTCCATATTCATTGCAATTATAACATTTACTTTCTTTGAAATCTCTAGGCTTTTCATTGCTTCATTGTAATCTTGTGAGGATTTTTCTTCTTCACGATTTCGGCTATGTGGTGGAATGTATCTTCCTTTTCTTGATTATCATAGTGATGTCTTGACCATTGTTTTATGTTTTGTAAACAATATTTTATCTTGATCATCGAATGTTCTTCCTTTCTTAGCCTTTACTCTTTCTTGAAGGTTTTCAATCTACCAATTGCTTCGTCTAGAGTCATTGTGTCTAGATCGGATATTGCTCCATTTGTCATCTTTGCGGTGAATGAATAGATAGGTACAAAAAATGTATCTTCTTCCCATCACACACACTACACACATACATTACACAACCTTATAAATCGAAAAAGAAAATATATAAACCACTTCTAACAAAAAGGACAAACAAGGCGAAATCTTGCCTCGCCGAGCAGACGATGAACCCTCAATGGCGGCGGCAGCGAGTTCAGGCG